>MVAM01000003.1:5063-171621 GCA_014825675.1 Cystofilobasidium ferigula | reverse complement strand
CCGCGACCCATTCCCTCTCGTCCTTTTCCTGTTGGCTTTCTCTTTTTTTTTTTTTTCCCCCCCCCCCCCCCCCCCTGTTTTCCCCCCCCCCCCCCCCCCACCCTTCCTCGCGAATCCAAACCCGCTTCTTTTGTTGTCCTGTCCTTAGATCTTCGTCGCTGGCTCAGGCGCACCCTCTCGCACAGACCAGGCGCACCCCTTCCCCGCACTTGCACACACCCCCTTGTCTTCCCTCCTCTTTGTTGTGCATCTTCCCAAGGACACTCCCGCTCGCTTGCTCGCTCCAATCCGGCCCTCTCGAGATCTCTTTTCCTCCGTCCTGTGGGCTCGCTTCGCCCGCAAATCGGCATGACGTGCATCCCTAGATCGCGAGCTGGCTATGCGAGGGGCGGCCAGGGTGGGCCGGGCGCGGCGGCCGGCGGTGGTGGGGGCGGAGGTGGCGGAGGAGGTGGTGGCGGTGGGGGCGGTGGTTGCCCGGCGGCAAGAGCGGCGGCGACAGCTGCTTGCTGACGCTCTTCGGCTTGCTGGCGCACCCATCGGCTGAGGAAGGCGAGCGAGAGAGTCAGCCGCCGATGCGAGCGGTAGGGAGAGGCGCGGGAGGACGTACTTGCGCAGCCACGAGAGGAAGGCGACGATGATGCAGAGGAAGACGAGGAGCATCGACTGCAGCAGGCGAGTTAAGCTCAGCACGCACTTACAAGCGCCTGAAAGGTGCGAAGAGGACGCACCTCGAGGAAGTCGTCGTCGTCGTCAAACAGGTCCCCGTCCCCGTCGCCCGACTGCCCGATCCAGTCGCTCCCGTCAAACTCAACCCCGCCGCTCCCCTCGCCGGCCTGGTCCTGTCCCCCTTGCGGACCCCTCGCGCGCTCCTCCTCGAGCTCGTCGTTCGTCAGCGACCACCCCGCGAAGCCCTGTTTGATGCTCTCGAGCAGCCCGACCCGTGCGGCTTGCCCGCGCTTGTGCGCGGGCGTCGAGGACCAGATGGAGAGACCCCTCTGGGGCTGGCCCGTCAGAGACGCCCAGGCTGCGCGCGCGTAGAGGCGCATGAGCGCGAGGTTGACCGGGAAGGCCGCGTCGGGGTTCGTGGCGAGCGACGAGTCGTAATTGCGCTTGGCGAGGTGCCAGTCCTGTCGCGCAGACTCGCAAGGTCACTTCACCGTTGACGGTCAGAAAAAAACGCCAAAGACGTACCTGAGGGACGCCGAGTCCATGCTCGTACATGTGGCCGAGGTTGTAGAACGCCATCGCCGAGATCTGGCTCTCAGCTGCAGCCTGGTAGAAGCCAGCCGCCTTCTCCATCTGCGGCGGCTCGCCGGTGAGCCCCTTGTAGTGGTAGTCGCCGAGCTGCCGCGAGCAGAAAGCGCGGTGAGTATGGGCGACCGAGAATGCAGAGGATCTAAAACGCCGCACCTTGACAAGCGCGTCGACGTCGTCCTGCGCGGCGGACCGCATCCAGTGGTTGATGGCAATCTTGGCCGTCTCGTTGTGCGCAACAACCTTCCTCCAGGGCAGTGTGTAGGCCGGGGTGTCTGGCGCGAACGCTCAAGACGAGTTAGTGACGCAGTAGTCGATTCAAGAGACAGGGTGGACCAACCTTGATCCAGCAGGAAGGCAAGGTTGTTTTGAGCGCTCTCGACCCCACGCTCACCCGCCATCCACCACCCCAGAATGGCCTTGTCCGTCTCCCCCCTCTCCCAGTTGCGATCCGCCTCGAGCCAGCCGCCAAAGTCCTCGTCCCAGCACCCGCGCTCGGCGACCTGCTTCAGGTGCGCGATCGCGACCGCGCACGTCTCCGGCCGCGCGCCGGCCGCGAGCGCCGCGCGCGCGGAGGCGGCGTAGATCAGGCCGAGGTGGTAGTAGGCCTCAAAGGGCGAGCCGACGCGCACGGCTTGGTGCAGGAAGGTGGCCGCGAGGTGGTTCTCGTTGCGCGCTGTGCTCGTAAGCGGATCGTCAGACTGGAACCCGTTGTTGAGGGCAAGGATGGAGACGTACCCAGGTGGTGCTTGGCGAGGTTGACCTGCGCCTCCGCGAGATCTTGCCCTGCCGCATGCTGGAAGTGGGAGAGGGCGGTCTTGAGGTCCTGCTTGACACCAAGGCCGTCGCGGTACATGATGCCGAGCCCGTTGTGCGACTCACGCTCGCCCTGAAGTCAACGTCGATCCACGTCAGCCCTGTCTTTGGACAAGTGCAAGGTGAAGGAGGGAGGCCGCACAAACTCGGCCCCGCGGCTCAACCACAGCTTCGCCAGCCTCCACCTTTCGCGCTCGCGCTCCCTCTCGCTCCTCTCCGCCCCGCCTTCCCCGCGGTCGCCCTCGAGTTTCACCGCCGCCTCCCCGCGGAGGTACATGCGTCCGAGCGCGCCCGCGCTCAGGTACACGGCCTCGGTCAGCGCGCCGTCGTCGAAGCGCTCGATCGGCTTGCCGGCGTGCTTGCGCCGGCCCGCGGCGGACGCGAGGGGCGAGTCGGACGGCCAGAGCAGGCGTGCGACGCGCGTGAAGTGGTGCTGCGCCAGTGGGAAGGACTGGTGCGGCGTCAGGCCGACCCCTGCATGAGCGAGCGAGAGATCAGCGTGCTGGCTGCGTGTGCGGTGATCCGGGCGTACACACCTTCGGGGCCGGAACCGAGGCCGCCGCGAGCGGTGCTGTGCGATCCAAGATGCAGTCAGTATACACGCACAGCGGGCACGCAGACATGGCGGACGTGACGTACTAGATGCTGCCGGTGTAATAGATTTTTGCGAGCTTGTACTCCCACACCCGCCCGCCGCGCTCCGTCTGGTACTGATAGTACTCTACGATGTCCTCCCACGTCTCTCCCCCCAGCCTCGCAAGGCCCGCCCTGATGCCCGCCCGGTCCGCGCGGAACCCCGCGCTCGCAGCGGACGCCGAGAGTCCGTACGCACCCAGCGCGAGGTCGGACAGCTTCAGCGGCGTGGGAGGGAGCGTGCGTCCGCCGGGCGGGCCGTCGAGGAACACGGCGTGCGAGCGCCGGGCGGCACGTTCCCACCACGCGAGCGAGCCCGAGCAGGTCGGCTCGACGCCGACGCCGGCCCAGTGGCGCCAGCCGAGCGCGGCTTCTGCGTTCTGGTGGCCCGACGGCGAGAGGGCGGCGAACGTCCAGTGCGCGAGGGCCGATGCCGGCTGGAAGGGCGTCAGATCGCCGTAAGCGGACGCGTGGAAGAAGGCGACGACCGAGTGCGAGGTCGGTGCGCCGGTGAGCGCGACATGTCGCTCGTACGACTCGAGCCCACGCGTCAGGTTCTGCACCAGCGGCGCCGGTGGAAACTGCCAAAGGACATGCTCAAAGTCAGCGCGCGCTGGGGCAGAGATCCTGAGAGTGGACGCACGAGGTTGAGCTTGCCCCTCGTCTCCCACGCCGCGACGCACCCTCCCTCGACGGCCTCCTCAAGCAGCCTCTCGACCTCCCTCAGCCGTCGAACGACCTCCTCTCTCTTCCTCTTCCCGCCCTTCCCACTCTTGCCAGGCGCCCCTGCGCCGGCAGCGCTCGCAAGCCCGCCGTTGACGAGCCGCGCGTCGTACCCTTCCCGCCAGTACCGGTTGCGCAGCCACGTCACGGCGCGCTCGAGCAGCCCGATCTGGGCCTGATGGGGCGTGGGCGTTGCCGTGGACAGGCGGAGGAAGACCTGCGGGGCGGGAGCGACCGGGGCCGAGGCTGACGAGAGCGTGGGGAGGAGGGAGAGGTGTTGGAGAGCGAGGGCGTGCGGCTGGCATGCTGCGAGACGGAAGGGAAGGCGGGGGTCAGCGATGAGAGCGAGCTGGTGCTGGCGAGTCGAGCTGCGAGCCTACCTAGCACCTGCGGGTCGGGTGTTTGGTCGGGGTCGGATGCAAGGACGCCCTGCTGCTGGTCCTGCGGGGGTGGGATCCGTACGTGGATCGTCAGGCACGGTCGGAACGCAGGGAGGGGGAAGGATCGGACGCACCGGGCTCGCGGCCAGGACCTGTGCGCCGGCATCGTCGACCGCCGCGCGGGCGAGGGCCAAAGCGGCGGCGGCGAGGACGAAGAGCACCCAGACGAGGGTGGTCGTGCGTGCGGCCACCATCACTCGGGACGGCGATGGATGGGTGACGGAGGAAGGAAGGAAGGAGACGCGCGCGGCGGACCATCTGCGCTCCTTCCTGTCGCCTCAGTCCGTCAGGACACCCGAGCGAGGTCCTCCCCCTGTTGTCTGAGCGAGGTCCTCCCCCTTGTTGTCCGAGCGAGGTCCTCCCTGTCGCCGACGCCTGCCGCAGCTCAGCCAGCGCTGGTCGGTGCGCTCCTTGCCCCGCGAAGCAGCCCACCGCAGTCGCAGACGCGTCGCCAACGCCCGCCGCTCAGCCAGCTCGCCCAAGACCCATCAAGCTTGTCAGGTCGGGATGGGCAAGTCGTCGGGGCACTACCCCACGTCCTTCCCCTGCAAGCAGGGCTGCCGCAGGAGCTTTCGTTCCGAGTCGGAGCGCGGCAGGGTGCGTCCTTGCTTGCACCGGGCGAGCTGCTCGCTGACCTGCAGGCCTGTCCCGTCCTTCCGCTACCTGTGCGGTGGTGCGCCAGCACAACGGACTCGTACACCAGACGATCACCCAGGTCGTCCTCCCCTCCGGCCGCAGTGCGTCTGCCCTTGCCCGTCGCACGGGATGCGCGCGCTGATCGCGGCGTACAACTGCGCCCGCCCGCCCCGGCCCGGTGCAGAGCTCACCCTGACGCGTGATGCCGACGGCCTCTTCCACTGCACGGCATGCCCCATCGCCAGCCCCGATCCCGCCGACATGCGCCCGCACGTCAAGGCCTGCCCGCTCGCGCTCGCCGCCGCCGCCGCCGCTGACGCGCAGGCGAACGGCGGCGGCGCCGGCACGCCCGTCGGGCTGCCGTTCATCTCCTCCGCTGGGTGGGGGTCGAGCGCCGGCGGGGCATCGCCGGAGGCGCTGGGTCAAGGAGGGAGCGGCAACTGGGGCCCGTTCGCAGCGAGAAAGACGGTGCCCGGCGCGGCGCGGGCGTCCGCGTTCTCGACGTCCTTGCACGCGGCGGGCTCGCAGCCGCCGGCGCACCGACCCCCGCTCGCGGCCAAGCAGCCGTTCGCCTCTCAGCCGGCGCCGCGCGCCCACCCCTACCACGCCGGATCGCAGCAGCAGCGTCACTCGCCCCCCTCACACGCGACCAAACGGCCGGCAGCAGCAGCACCGCGCTCGCCCACCCTCGCCCGTATCGCCTCTACATCCACTCTTCCAGCGCGAAGCACGTCCAAAGCAACGCCCCGCCTGCCCCCTACTTCGCGCAGGCGGCCTCACGACCAGCCGGTAGTGGACGCAAGGTCGATCTCCATTTATCGCACGAAGCCGTCGTCGAGGAGGGACGGCTCGGATACGTTGCGTCTGCCCTTGCTCGGTCCTTTCCACCCTCGCTGACGTTTTCGGCTCTCATCCCGCAGCGAGGACAGTCACACGGACGACGAGATCATTGTCATCGACAGCGACGCATGCTCACCCGCCTCCACCGTCCACCACGCCACCGCGACCCAGCCTTCACCGCCCTCGCCCACTGCGCCCCGCCCAGTCAAGCGCAAGCACCCGTCCTCGCTTCCCACGCCCGGCCCCGTCGCGCGCTCGCCCCCGGCACCGCCCACGGGCAAACGCAGGCGTTCGCGCTCGCCCAGCGCGCTCGGCAGCCAGGACGGCCTGTTCGGCTCCTCAGGTTCGGAGGACGGCGGCGGGCGGCCGGTGCGTGCGAGGCGGCACCAGCTCGACCGGAGAGCGACGCGGAGCTACCCGTCGCCCTCGCCGAGCGCACGGGGGTCCGAGGGGGACGCGCGCCCGTCCGCGGCCGGGGGTGCGGGTGCGGCGATCGAGGTGGGCATCCGCCCGCCGGGACCAGAGGGGGAGGACGAGGACGAGGATGTAGTGCCGGACTCGAGCGGGGCGCACGAGGACGCCCTGCGCGACGTGACGCCGCCCCCGCCTTTGCCCGCTGCCAGCGCGCCGCGCAGGTCGAGCCCGCCGCGAGACCCTCGGCTGCCACGCTCGTCGGGCAGCGCCGCGCCCGCTGCGCGCCCGCCTCCTCCGCCGCCAACGCTGCCCAGGGACGTACCGCCCGAAGGAGACGGCGCGCCCGCGCAGCACTCGGAGATCCTGTCGTTCCTCGAGGGGCTGCAGCAGCAGGCGCTCACATCGGTGCCTGCATCCGATGATCACGCTCGTCCGCCAATCGCGGACGAGAGTACGGACGGAGAGACGGGGCATCAGTCGGACATTGTCGACCCGTCGCTTGGGCGCGTCGAGCACACACCGCCGCAGCTGCAGGCGGAGGAGGACGTTGGCGCAGCAATTGAAGCAGAGCGCAGCGTCGCGCCGAGAGGGCTGCTGTCAAGCGCACAGTCACCGGAGGGGCGCGACCTATTGACGCAGCGCGCGGCCCGCCTGCCCGCCTCGCCTTCGCCCCTCCGCCGCCCCGCGTCGATCCGCTCGTCGGCTCCTCCTCAGAAGCAGGCGCGCCCGCCGTCGCCTCAGGTGCAGGTCCACTCGCCGCCGAGTGTGCAGTCATCCCCGACTGAGTCAGCGGTGCAGTCGACGCCCGCAGGACCGCCCATCCCATCGGCGCAGGGGACTTCGCGCACACAGCAGTTGGCGCCAGTCTCTTCTAGCCCGGTCGAGAACGAGGACGTCGTTTCGTCCCAGCAGCACCAAAGCGGGTCAACGCAGCCCCAAACCTCACAACCCGTCTCCGCTCCAGCTGCATCGCAGGCGACCGCCGCCGTCTCGGCGCCTTCGCAGCCTCTTGAGTCGCCAGACGCAGCCGCACAGCTGAGGACATCGCAGGTTGCGGCCGAGCCGACGACGTCGCAGGCGGATGCCGCTCGTCCTCCCCCCTCGCAGCAGCGCGTCACGCAGCTCGCCGTGCCCCTCGTGTCAAACTCGTCGCCCGAGAAGACCATTGCGCATAATTCGTCCGGCAACGCGTCGGGCAGCTCACGGCCCAAGTTCGCTGGCACGTCGCTCCGCACAACCCCTCCGCCGCCTATCGTCGTCTCCTCGCAGTCGGACGGCGCCGTAGCTCCGACGCCCCAGGTCAAGCCACGTCTCTTCCCGCAAAACCAGACACCGTGGTTCTACTACGCGAAGTCGATCCGGCCCTTGCTCGCGAGCGCGGAGCCGCAGTACGGCCGGCTCGGCAAGCTCGCGCTCCGCGTGCAGCTCCTCATAGAGTGGCGGCCGCTGCTGATCGAGAAGATCGCCGGGCTGCTCGCGAAGGACCAGCGGGGCTCGGGCAGGTCGAAAGGCGGCGACGTGGTTGCGCTGCGCAGGATGCTCCGCGAGCTACGGATGGACGAGGCGGAGGAGGACATCGTCGAATACGCAAAGCAGTGGGTGGGTCGTTCTTGACGCCTTCCCCTTAGCTTCTCTCCGTTGTTGACGTGGCTCCTGCCTTCTGATGATTCCGCAGTTGATCCGCACTCAGCTCATCATCGACCCGCAGTCCGCCAACGACCAGACCTTCTTCTACCTTGTCCGCGGCTTCTACCCGCCGCTGCCGCCGCCCGCATCGTCGTTGCAGGGCCACCCGCCCTCGTCGCTTCCGCCGCTCGCAGTCGGCGCGCAGCGGGCGGTCAGCCTGTCCCTGGCGGTGTTCGGGTATGTCCTACAGTGGCGCCTTGCAGGCGGCCACATCGACGAGTGCGTTCTCCCCCGCTGCTCTCCGCTGCACTTGCTGCCGACTGACCGCCAGCCTCCCGCACGCCGCCTAGCCTTCCCGACCGCGTCAAGGGCGCGCGTCTCACCTGTCCCGACCCCGCCGACCCCTCCTCGACGCTCGAGGTCAACCCGGCCCCGTGGAGCTTCGCCGTCGAGGTGCTCGACCCGCCCTGCCAGCGCGTCGCGCGCGCGTGGCGGCTCTTGCACGAGAACGGGCTGTGGGACTTCGTGGAGGACGAAGTGGAGGGCGAGGCGGGGGAGGCTGGGCTGGTCGACAGCGACGGGGACGAGTAGTGAGAGCCTGGAAGACGACGACCTTCATCCTTGACGACACACACGCCCAACGACTCACGACTCTATCATGACCCTTTTCTCAGATCTTGTGCCCGCAACCGCCCAAGCGCAAACAGCTGCGGAAGCCTCATGGATTTTCCCCGACGTCGAGCACTACCGTCCGGCCGACGTCCACGACCCGCATCACGTCGGCGTTGTCTCCAAGCCCCATCTCGGCTTTTGCGAGCTCGAGGTCGTGCGGGGGCAGGTTGGGCGGCTCATCCGACATAATCCACTGCTCCTCCGACCAGCTCCAACGGGCATCAGCGAGCCGGCGCTGGCGCAAAGGGCAAAAGAAGAGAGAAACGCACGGTGCCCCAGTGGACGCCAAACGAGTACCGCGCGCCGACATCCTGCGAGAGATTGGTCGCGCCTAGCGGGTCCTCGTGGTGCAGCTGCAGGTGCCAGCGCGGGCCGAAGCTGCCGATGGCTGCACGGCGGTGACGGGCGACGAGAGGTTAGCAAGGGACGCGCGGGAAGGCAGCGGCGAAAGACTTCACGAATGGCAGCGAGCGTTACGGGGCCCAGGACCTGGCCGACCGCTTCAAACAGCGAAGGCGAATACCCTGTACGAGCAAAGTGACCATCTCCGTCAGCGAGCCGATCGGCAGCTCGGGAGACCAGCAGACGCACCCGTATCGCCCGCGTGGAACATGCTCAGGCCCTTCGAGCCGTCTTCGGGCAGTTCTTCGACGTGGAAGGATGCCCAAAGCGAGGTGTTGGTGTCCGTACCCTTCCGGCCGGACCAGTGCATCGTCGGTGCGCATGTGCTGCAGGTTCGAGACGATAAGGTCAGAAGTAAACTAGGATGGAAACACGTTTGGCGAGACGCACACTCTAAAGCGCTTGCCGTCCGCGGCTGTGTAGTCCGTGGATTGCCACCAGCTGCATCAACAAGTATCAGCACGCAGGCTCAGATGTCAAGCACGACAGAGGAGGACGCACTCTAGTTCCTCTACATTCGTCACACCCTCCTCCTCGAACCACTCCTTCACACCGAGCGGGACGAACCAGCGCGCCGAGTTGCCGAGCTCGTGCACTGCGTGCACGTCGAGATGGTCAAAGTGGCTGCGGATGCGAGACGAGGGTGAGCTTGAAAGCGGAGCGGCGACGCAGGAGTCGCGGGGAGGGGGCGCACTTGTGCGAAACGAGCACAACGTCTGTCTGCAAATCCTTAAGATCGCAAGGAGGCGGCCGCAAACGCCGCGGACCTTTGATCCAGCCGTCGAGTGTGCGATCGCTGGGTCGCGCACCTTGCCTTCGTCAGCAAAATTTCGCCTGGAAGCGACGTGTGCCTGAACGCACGAGAAGATCGGGTCGGTCAGAATGCGCAGTCCGCTCATCTGCACGTAGCACGTCGACTGGCCGATCTGCATGACGAAGCAGTATATGGTTAGCGTCTCTTCTCTTCAAGAAAGCGCTTTGCTCAGAGTCGATGTGCGACACACCCAGGTGAACGTCAACCGGTCCTTGAGGCGGCGCAGCACCTCCCAGTTGGGCTCGACAACCTCGGTCAGCTGCTTGAGCACCTCGAGCGACGAGTACTGGCTCGGCAGAAACGCGGCGAGCGGGGTGAGGATCGCCTTCCACAGGAACCACTCGTGCACCCCTTGCTCGCGCCACTCGGGGAACGGGTTGACGTAGCGGCCGAGGATCTTGAGGCTCGCATACCGCCGCTTCAGCAGCGCCTTCTCGTCCTCGCTCATCGAGCCGAGCTCCCGCCGCTCGCCCTTGCGCATGCCGAGCGCCGCGAGCCCACGCTCATACTCGGTCGTCCGATCTGCCATGATCCATCGGCGGCGGACGTCGGTGTACTGTGCGTGCAGACGCCTCGTCAGCGAGGTTGTCTGCGAACAGAGGCAGAGGAGCAGCTTGTCAACGCACGACGTAGTAGGTCGTCCACCCGCCGAACCAGACGACGGTCCCAAAGAGCACGGCCCGCCGCACGTCTACGTCGCACGAGGTATAGGCAGGGCACAGCGTCAGTCCAGGCCTCGCGGAGGAGGCGCAGGGTCGCCTGGGGCTGAAGGAGCACGCTCACAAGGGTGAAGCATCCACAGGTCGCTCCTGCCTCGAGCCGAGCTTAGCCGAGTGGTTCCAAAGGTGCGTGCGGTCTGCCTCGACCGAGAAAGCTAGTCTTGAAGCCAGGGGAAGCGGCTGGGGAAAGGGTCGACGTGACGCTGTCAGGAGGGCGTGGTCGTCGTCGTCGAGCCTGCCGCCCAAAACGACGTCGGCGTCGTCGTCACCGGCACTCATGCTGGTCACTCGACGATGCCTGGCGCACGACGCTCGGCACACGTCCTGGAGCAAATGAGGGACCTGCAAGCTCGTAGTTTGCTCATGAGCGATGGGGACACGAAGATGTGTGCGCCTTGCAGAAGCGCGCTCTGAAAGGACGTCCTGCACCAAATGATCTCTTATTGAGAGCTCGCATTACAAGAGGCATGCAACAGACGAGCGGCATTGCCATCTTTGAGATTGTGATGGTATGAACTGTGGGCGGGCAGCGGAGCAAGATAGTAAGAGGGCGAGCGATACAAGGGGGTGCCACGCGTGGACGAGGTGCGCGCAGCAAGCAGCGAAGCACAGCGCAGGACATGACGAGCAACTCTGCGTCCAGCAACACGTCAGGTCGTGCTGGTGATGCAGACCCGTGCGCAATCTTCGGGCGGCATGCCCGGCGGTGTGCGGGTGGGGCAGACGACAAAGCTGCGAGAGTGGTGCCGACGGAGAAGCGCGCCATCCCTACTTGGCCCGCTGCGACAGCCAAGAAAGAATGATGTCGATGTTGTGCTGCGTCTTCATGGAACTTGCGTATGCCTGCGGCGGGAGGGAGAAATCAGCTTGAGAAAAGTGAGTCCGGAGGAGTCACGACTACGACGAGGATAAGGGCGACGCCGCCGCCGACAAGGGCAGGGAAGAAAGAATTCCGCAAACGAGGAAACGAGACGCACCGAAACAGGGCGGTTCGTGATCTTGTCGAGCTTCATCTCGCGGATCAGGTCCTCGATCGACAGCGCGTTAGGAAGGTCCGACTTGTTGCCGAGCTGCACCACATACACAGAACGAACGCTAATCAGACGGCGGAGAAAAATGGAGGGTTGCAAAAGTGACGCACAACGAGCAGTGGCACGCCCTTCAGCTCCGGGATGCTCAGCAGAGAGTGCAACTCGCTCGTTGATGACGGCAGGGCGTCGTGCTGTCCATCGGAATCCTCGATATTTGTTTCAGCCATGGCGCAGCTGAAGCAAGAAGAGAGAAAACGGACGTCGGCAGAGTCCACTACGTATCTGTCGATGACGAAGGAGCCGGATGTCAGCCGGGAGAAGTCAGTGGGCAAATACGCGCAGGAGCGGAGCAAAACGAACACGATCGCCTGCACACCACGGCAGTAGCGCTCCCACCTGTTCCGCCAGAAGTGCAATTTTCCTCAGTCAGCATGCATCATATGAGCTGCTGGGCAATCAACGTACATGTTGCGGAACTTGGGCTGGCCTGCGACATCCTGTGACGGGTAGGACGTCAGGTGTCAGGACCGGTTGGACGAGCGTGCGCAGTCCGTAGATGAACATGGATTCACCCAGATCTTGAAGGTAACGGCACCCTTCTGTACGCGTCTCAGCTGCCCGGTACGTGCAGACATGAAGGCAGGTCAATTAGGGTTAGGGTGGACAGTGCTGCACTGCGCTCGGCCTAAGCCGCGCAGCTTTCTCCCTCGCAGCCTGCAGCAGCACATGGCGACGACGACGCACGTTGAACGCGACGGTGGGTACGACGTCCTCCGAGAACTGGCCGTGCGAGAGCACGTTGACGAGCGACGTCTTGCCGGACGCTTGCAGCCTGCACCGCAGTTCGTTCGAGCGTCCGCTCCTGGGCGTCAGCGGGCCGAGTGAGAGCGGCCTCAAAGCGGGATGGACGCACCCGACGACGGAGAGCTCGAGCTCGCGCGAGAAGAAGAGGCGGCGGAAGAAGTCTGCAACCCAGGAGAAGAGGCCTGAGGAGGACGACATTGGCCGGTGCGGGATAGGGCGGCCTGGACTGGAGGGAGGGAGTGCTGGAGTTGCAGCGGCAAAGGTGGGCTGGCAAGCGGCGACCGGCGAAGATCTCTGGGTAATCGCTCGGTCGAGCGGCCTTCGAGACAGGGATGGGTTGGCGTTCGCACGAGGGTATCGGTGGGATGGCTGGGTCGAGCACGAGATGGGGTCGGCGGCGGCGGCAGCTGGTCGTGCATCCGGCGGAGGCGCTGCTGGAGACGACGGATGCCTCAGCCGGCCGGCGCAGTCCTGTCCCTACTCCTGAAACTTCCGCCCCGTCTGGCCAGGCGTGTACGCTGTCCCTGCTGCAGCTCCTGTTGTGCGCAAACTGTCGGGGGACCTTCTCTTACGTAAGCATGTGCACCCGTCTGGCAGTGCACGCACGGCGCGCAGGATTCGAGTCGAGCCGGCTGCGAGCGACGCTTCCTCCGACCGACCGCCCTTGCCAGCCTGTTCCCGAGCTCGGTACGTTCGTTCTGAGGCTGCTGGCTGCGTGTCCCGGGTGCTGACATGACTTGCTGCTGGTTCCGGTGACCACGCCTCTTCCTTGTCGCCCGCACTCGGACGCAACTCGTCCGCCGCCTGCTTCGTCCTCGCAGCTCTCCCTCCCTTCCACCCCTCAACACCCACTAGGCCCGGCCCACGATGCGTCAGCTCAAGCACCATGAGCAGAAGCTGCTCAAGAAGGTCGACTTCCTGCAGGTGAGCAACTCACGTTTTGTAGTCGGCGAAGGCTGTTCTGGCTGTGGCGGGGCGCACCTGCGCAGGGCTGGACGTCAGTGTGGGATGCGCGCCGAAGAACCAGCTCGACGCAGTACATCAATGGTGCTCAGAAGCGGGTGCAAAGGCGTCCTACGCCCAGGAGGATCCTTGCACGCTGTTCAGTGGCGTGGTAGACCCTCGAGCAATCGCGACTGACATGAACCTCCCCACCCCGCGCGGCGCAGTACAAGCAGGATGCGAGTGCGCGAGAGATCAAGGTCATGCGTCGGTACCACCTGCAGGACCGTGAGGACTACCAGAAGTGCGTTTCTGACTGTTCTAGGCCGCTAAGCTGTCCACTGACGCTTCTACTCGCGACCGATAGGTACAACAAGCTTGCCGGCTCGATCCGCCAACTGGCACACCGCCTCTCCCTCCTCCCGGCCGCCGACCCCTTCCGCGCAGCCAAGGAGGGTGACCTGCTTTCAAAGCTGTACGACATGGGCCTGCTCAACCTTGAGAACAAGCTGTCGGACGTCGAGAACAAGATCACTGTCTCTGGGTTCTGCAGGCGCAGGCTGGCGGTTGTCTGCTGCAGGCTGAGAATGGCGGAGACGGTCAGCACGGTGCGTGCTATCCTTTCTCTATCAACGAGAGAGAAATAGAGTCCGAACGGGTCGGTGTCGCTCGAGGCCCTCTCGATGCGCTGCGCCGAGGCTCTGGCAGCCTAGCACCTCGTTCTCGCCTGCCCCTCTGTTGTCTCGCGCGATCGCTCATCTCGTTTCACACTGCACCTCCCTCCTCCTCCAGGCTGTCAAGTACATCGAGCAAGGCCACATCCGTGTCGGCCCCAACACTGTAACGGACCCGGCGTACCTCGTGACGCGCTCGTCCGAGGACTTTGTCACGTGGGTCGACACGAGCAAGGTCAAGCGCACCGTCATGACCTACAACGACGAGCTGGACGACTTCGACCTGCTCTAGGCCCTCCTTCCTCTTCGCCGCCTGCCGCTCTCTTGCTTTGCTCTTCGCTGGGGCTGTACCGTATCGACATGTACTCTATCTCTCTGGATTTCAGCCTGGCCTGTCAAAGGCGAAAGGCAGGAGCATAGATCGGCGGTGTTGTCTATTGTGCCGGCTATTCTCAGTGCGCGCTGAGCAGATACAGTGGGCGGTGGGGTTCAGGAGGTGGAGGTGTGTGAGGATGAAAGTGCTGGCAGCGGCTCTAGATGAAGAGCACGCCGGTCGGCTTGTCGACCTGGATGGATTCGGCCACGGGACGCCACTCGCCCTGCTCATCTTGGCCGATCACAGTGAGCCAACCATCAGCCTGCCCGCCCGTCAGGATGTACCGCCCATCCTTGGTCGCGCCGACCGCGCGGAACTCGCGTCCCTTGGGGTAGACGAACTGCTGCAGCTCGACCTCGCCGCCGGGCTTCTGCTCGAACAAGGCGAGCGAGTCGGTTGGCCGATCAAACAGCGTGCGCGTGGACGCGACGAGCGTCTTGTGCCCTCCCGAGTGTGATGTCGGAGGGAGGAGAAGGAGCTCGGCACCAGACGGGAAGGAGTTGTTGGTTACAGGGTCGGAGGGAGGAGGGGGGACGACAGAGGTCTTGGACTCGGCGGACGCGTCCGAGCCGTTGACACGCAGGTGGACGACCGACGGGCGGAGCTCGTTCAGCACGTAGAGATCCTTGCCTGAAGGGACGTCTGCACGTCAGTGACTGCTTCGGGGCGTGCGAAAAGACGAGGCGCAGCGGAAGACAGACGCACCCTCGTTGTCGACGACGATGTGCCTCGGTCCTCCTCCCTCGTCGCCATCGAGGTGCGTGCCCTCCTTGAGCTTCCAGCTGACGACACCGGCCTTCTCTTCAATCTCGAGCCGCCAGACCTTGTCTTGCCCGAGGTCAGGCACCCACACCTCAGTCTTGTTGCCGACCTGCACCTCGACGACCTGGTGTGGGTGCGACGCCTCCTGTCGGTTCGGGTTGCGCAAGGGCGTCGTCGTGTTGGCGTACGGGAACTTGACGAGCGTCCCCGGTGAGGACGAGAAGGTGCCGTTGGGCTCGAGCGGCTGGAGGAAGACGGACCCGCCTGGTGTGATGATGATGTCAGGACGGACTGCGCCAGCGCGAGAGCACGCGAACGCGCAAGCAGACGTACCAGCGTAGTTGGCGACGGCAAGAGCACGACCGTTGGCAATGACAGAGCAGTGCGCACTGCAGCGAGATGAGAAGCATTAGCGATGGAGTTAAAGGGAGGCCCAGGAGAGGAGGGGGACGCACGGCGCAGCTCCGAGCGTCGACTTCGTGTTCTCAATGGTTGCGTTGAGCCTGTCGTCGCTCAGCCTGCCCTGGACGATCTGGCCGTCCTGCGGCTCGAGCTCGTTGACGGCGTAGACGACGTCGGGCTCAGTCGGGTGCTGGGCGATCCACGACGCTTGCTTTCCGAGGTTGACGTGCCCCTTCAGCGAGAGCTTGCCGTCTGTCGCGTTGGCGGACGAGGGCGGGGTGAACTCGACGACGTGCGCGCCCGAGGTCGAGTAGGAGCCGAGAAAAGCGAGCTGGGGGGTGCTCATGTTGAGCGCGGAGGGAGCGGTGGTGGTGTTGCTGGCGAGTGAGGAGATGGGGAAGGTCGACGTCGGTAGGGCGGAAGCGATGGCGAACAGGGCGACGGCGCCGGCGATTTGGCGGTACATCATCAAAAGTTCTGCCGAGCACGTAGGTACTTAGCGACAGATAAAGGCTGCGACGTAGTAGTAGGGGAGATGGAAGGGAAGTCAATGTCGATGCTGCCCTGATCTGCAGCTTTTGTACCCCTTGTTCGGCTCCCCTCGCCCCTCCGACGGCGCCCTGCACCCCCGACGTCTGATGCTCCTCTCCGCGCGCAGTCCCCGCTCCCAGCTAGCAGCACTCGCAACCGCACTAGACCGCCGCCCAAACATGGCGGCTCGCACACAGAGCGGCAAGGGTGCCCGTCCGAATGAGAAAATGGAGGAGAAGCCGTGTGGGAAGCCAAACGAGGGTCGGACGAGTTTCGCCGATGTCGAATTCGAGAGCAGGCGGAGTTGCGACGGCCAAAGCGGGCGGCAAGGGCGCCGTCGGGAGCAGATACATGGTAGGACGGCAAGGCGGCAGGCACGAGAGCTGGGGGGCGACACTCCGAACTTCTACGCTGAGGGGCCCATCGTCATTCCGGCATGCATCACGAGGAGGTACTGTACCTGGTAGGGGAGCACACCAGCCTCATCCAACGAACCGCCAGCTGTACACCGCTTCCACCTCTTTCCCCCCGCCCTTCGCCTCGTCAATCTGTATGATCTTCCCACTCCTCTCCTGATCCTTGACGAACCCAGCACCCTCCCATAGCCGGACGCTCGCAATGTTGCGGGCGAGGCACTCAGCCCGGATCTCGGTCGCGCCGACGTGCGCTTGGGCGAAAGCGAGTTGGGCGCGGAGAGCGGCCTTTGCTAGGCCGAGGCCGTGATACTCCTCCGAGAAGCAGGCTGGGATGCGGCGTTGGAGCAGGTCTCAGCGCGATGTCCAGAAGATGCGGGAGAGAACGGCGGGCGCACCTCCGATTGTCCAGACGCCTCGGTCCCGCCACTCCTCCCAAGCCTTATCAACAGGCGTCCATCTCTCCGCCCCCTCAATGAGCCCAATTGACAGCTCTCCCACATACCGCTCTCTCCCGTCCGTTACCTCGCGCAGCACCTGGAACGGGCTGCCCGAGACGCCCTGGTACTTGCCCGCGGCGAGGTCGGCAAGGGCCGAGGAGGCGACCGAGTGCAGCATGCCCAGCCAACCAGTAAGGCGCGAAGCCGGGAGGGGGAAGGCAGGGCCGACGATGTTGCGCGCTATCGAGAGCGTCGACTAGTAGACAAGGGTGCGCTCGGGCGGTCAGTGCGCAGTCCGCCTCTGCAGCTGGATCTAAAGCACCCACAAGCACCCGCGAGATGTCCTCCGCGTCCGACCTGCGCGCAGGCGTGATCCTGAACTGCTCGAGCGGCGCATCGAGAGCGAGGTACGGTTCGCCGTCCTGAGCGAAGCGGATTGGCGTGCTAGCAGCGACGCGCACTCGAGCGGCTTCGTCTGCGAGGAGGACCCTGTCTGCGAGAGAGACGGCGTCGGAAGAAGACATTTGGGATAAGCGTTAGAATCAAGGGAGGGCCGCAAAGGCTCTTGAAGGTCAAAGTATGGACAGATATAACGTCCCATGCGGACGTCAAGACGGAGCAAGCCGCCGGTTGACTGGAGGGTTGACTCGCCTTGCCCTACGAGAGCCGAGCACGCCTGATTGCACCAGACATGGCCGACAGGGACGTCAAGAGCGATCGAGATCAGCAGCAATGATCTTCAGCCTAGACGAGTAGTGCGGCGGAAAGAATAAAGCCGCAGCCGAAGGACGACGCTGCCGGCTTTGTTATCACCGCGAACAGCAACTCAGCTTCTCCCCCCTCGGCAGACCTCGCTCGGAGAAGACACCCATCGCTCGTTCTTTTCCAGCTCTAAGCACTCGCTCAATGCCAGCCCCTTCATCCTCTGGCAGAACCTACATCACCACCTCAAGCGGCGGCGATCGCAATCCGCGCAGCGTTCCCTGGCGCAGGCCTCTCCGCGCGCTCTTCGCAATCGTCACGGCCGTCTGGGCTTTTCTGGTGCTCTTTGTGCGCAGTCTGCTCGACCCAGAGGAGGCGAAGAGGGAGTTGCGGTCGGTTGGGCGTGGCGGCGGGGGTGGGGGAGGAGGAGGTGGAGGAGGGAGAGGCAGGAAGGAAGGAAGGATTCGTCAGTCCGGACCAGGTGCGCTCGCCCTCCCTTTGCCTTACTTGGTGGCAAAAACCGAGAATACTAACGCAGACGGTGCCACTGCGTCTAGCTATCTCGGCGTGCCAGTCGACATGCGGCTCGTGCGGCTAAGAGGAGGCTGGCAAGATGCCGGAACCCTGGGCGCGTGCACCACGCGCACGACCCCGCACGAGGAGGGTTCGCAGGACGGTGACTTGTTGGGTAGCAAGGGTGCGCACCACTCCTGTATGTCTCTGGGGGCCCGATTGTGCTCATCCAGCCTGCTGCAGGTATCGCGAGGACGAAACATAGGGGTGTCGAGCTCGTTTCTGGAATCTAACAACGCACAGCACTCGACCCGACGTCCATGACAGCTTGTGCGCAATACCCAGAGAGATAGGTGGTGCTCAAAGGACTGAACAAAGGCTCGGCGAGAGCATTGGGATGTTTGCGGAGGAGATGGGCCTGATCGTCTCCTCCTGATCATCTATCGAGGGATTTACGGCCTTCCCCTTCGCGGATCACCATGCCTTTTCAGCGTTGCCATCACTCTCCACCTGTCCTGCCACGCAGAGCCTCCGCGGGAAGGTCTTCTGATGAACGTAAGAATCGTGACATCGTCGCCCTGCGCGTCTGGCGCACTCTATCTTCCTCTCTCAACCCCCAGGCCGTCAACCCACAGCACCACTTCGATTGAATGGGCCGCAAGTTCACTTCTTCTTCTTGAGTGGCGCCGGCTCGCCCATGCACGCCTTCTGGATCGCGTCGTAGTCCGGCTCGGGGAGGGCTGCAAGCGGAGCATGATGCTGGGGTCAGCGAACGCCTCCAGATGATTGATGGGCTTTCCAGGAGACTAGACTCACCAGCCTTCGTGCGAGAGGAATGTGACGAGGGGTCAGTGCGATACAAGCGGCAGCCCGAAACGGATTAACTCACGTGCTTGGCCGGCATGTGCTCCTTCAAGTTGTTGACTGCGGCACGCAAGCAAGAAGGGGGAAAGGCAAAGTCAGCGAGTCTGAGATGGACAGTCATCGAAATCGACCGCGGCGGCAGGTGACTATAACGCCGAGCGTCCATGCACGGGGGTAGGGAAGGAGAAGGGAGGCGGAGGGGAGGGTTGCGCAGGCACAAAACGACGCACTGTTGGCCATGGGCTGCTTGCACGCCGGGCAAACGATCTTGACTGTTGTTCAACGGGTTGCAAACGGGAATACCGCCAGCACAACACGGTTGAAGCGAGCCGCATCAAGGACAGCGGAAGAGTTGCGAGAGGAGGACGGTCAGCACAACGCGGGTTGACCGAGGGCAGAGCAAGGACGCAGGGCGCACCGGCGTTCGCGTGGCCGGCGAGGTGCGACTGCCCGCCCTTCTGCGCCTTCTGCTTCTCGGCGTTCTTCTGCTGCGCCTGGACCTACACACGAGCAAGGAGTGGGAGAGGAGGGGTCAGCAGCCACGGTCAGTAGAGGGGAACGTGCTGATTGACGTGAGGAGGGCTCTGCGCGGCAGACGCCCTTGCCTTGCGACGCCAGCACCCTCTCGCCCAACCCGATCCCTCGCGCTCGGACGGCAACTGGAGAGCAGAGACGAACCTTCTGGAGACCACGAGCCATGTCTGCGAGCTGTACGACGAGGAGAGGGCGAGGAAAGGGGGTGTGGAAGGAGTCGCAGCGCAAGGCCGAGGGCTGACTTCTGCGCGCGCGCCCGCTTTCGAAAGTTCGCCATGGCGACGTGTTGAGCTCAACTCCGACGGCACTCGTTTCGCTTCGTTCGCAGGCCGAGGCCAGACAATGGCAGGCCGAGACAGCGGGACATGGATCGCTTCCCTCAGCGTGCTTCAGTACCAGAAGCTCACGCCCCATCCCGGCCCGCCCTCCATGCGCATCGCGTGCCACCACCCGACAGGCATGACAAGCATGTCGCCCTCCTCGAGCACACCCTCGAGCGCGTCCGGCAGCGCCTCGCCGTAGAAGCGTGGGTACGTGCCCTTGGGAGGCGGGTGAGCCTGGAGAAGGGGCACGCGCGAGGTGTTGGACATGAGCGACGTCGCGCCCTCTGCAACTGCGTCGCCGTTGCCGTCGGCGGCGTCCTCCGGGGCGCTCGTCGAGTACGGGTACATGGCGGCGTGGTGGTGCGGCGGAACGAGGAAGACCCGCTTGCGACCGACGACTTGACCGTAGCAGTTGTAGAACGGGTCCGTGTGCGCCGGGCTGCCGCGGCCTGCTCCGCCAACCCAAACATTCGTGACGACGCCGGAATCGGTTGTCGGCGGCGTGTAGGAGGTCGTAGGCGGACAGGAGTAGACGTAGTCGGGCGTCAAAACGTCCTGCACGAGCGGGGGGAACTGGAAGAAGAGATCGTGCTGCGCGAGGTAAAGGGGCGGTTGGGTGTCGTTCGAGTTGTCTTCCACCGAACCGGCCGTGTCGTCCAAAGCAGGCGACGACTTGACGAAGCCAGAGCGACGTAGGAACTCATCCCAGGGCAGCAGCGCCTGTCCCCAGCCCGTGTCTGTATACCCTCCCCCTCCCCCACCTGCCGATGTGGCATCAATCTCGACGGGGACGATCCGACCGCGACCCGCCAGTCGAAGCAAGTAATCGCCATCTTTCCAGCGATGTGCAGGATCGGTGAGCGCCGGCCAGCCCATATGCGCGAGGTAGCCGGGAAGGATGAAGGGCTTGTCGAGCCAGTTCTTGATGTACGCCGCCATCGACGGCGGCGTTTCGAGCCGTGGGATAGCAGTCGGCGCAAGCGTCACAGTATCCGAAGGACTTGATACCCGAGCGCGCTTCCGAGGTTGGTATCTTTGAGGATCAGAGAGCGGGGACAAGGGCAGGTGCGCAGTTTGGATGCACTCGATGAGCGCAAGTACAAGATCGATTCTGTCCGGCGCGCCCGCGATGATGAGCACCCTGTCGAGCCTGGCAATCAAGTCCTCCCAATCGTGATCTGAGCGTCCCATTGGCGTCAGGCTTTCGACCAGGGACCACAGTAGGCCGACCTCGGTGTAGAACCGCCGGGACGAGGTCGAGACGGACGCGTAGGGCTGCGCCGAGATGTGGTCGTGTGCGAGCTGCAGCAGGGCGGCGAAGCGATGCTTGTGAGCCGGGCAGGGCTCGGCAAAGAGTAGCGAGCGGTACTGGGCGAGTGCGGACGACGAGAGCGGCCCGACGGCTGCGTGGATCAATGGTGCGAGGAGGTCAGCTCGAGCGTAGGACAGGCAAGGACGACTTCCGCGCTCACCTAGCTTTGTCCGCGGCCACTCTTCACGGAGGAGCTCAAGCAGCTCCGTCGGGAGGTCGACTTTGACCATCTGTTCCGGCCCGGGAGACGGATGACGAGGGGAAGGAAGGAGGCGAGGTGAACGTCGGAGGAGCAGCACGCCAAACCCGCCGGCTCTTGACTTTGCCCAGCCCTCGAGACCATGACGCCGGCAGTCCTCACGTCCCTCGCAGCCAGCTCGCAGGCGACGATGCTTCAAGGCTGAGAGGATTAGGCTTGCTCACCAGTCTCCCGTCCCCGTCTGCAGGCCTGGCCTCCGTTCACGCACAACGATCAGTTCAAGGCGTCTTCGACCATCGCGCAGTCGAAGAGGTTCACGTGTTATCCTACCTCCCACCATCCAAGCACCATCGTGGAGCGCACCACGGCTGATGGCAAAGCAGCTCTCGCTCGCTGGGTAGTCACTGTCACCTTGCAGCTTAGGGCCTCAGGGCTCTGGCATCGGTCTCGACCTGATCGGACGACCTCTTCAAAGGAACCAGCACCACCGACTCTGCTTTTTATTGCTGTCCGCGTAGTGTGGTAGCCGACCCTGGACGAAAAGAAACGCACAGCAACGCTCGATGGATAGCGACAACTGCGCTTGAAGGAGGAAGGACTGCCTTTGACGTCCCCCTCGCGCGCAAGGCGTGAACCACTCACCCTTGGCGACGCGCTGGGCGCCGCGTTGATGACTCAACACTGTAGTGTTGACCTTCGTAGCGCCTTGCCAGCGGGCGACCGAGGCTGCCCTTTCGACCGCGGGAAACGACTCCGGGTCCTTGCTCTCAAGCTCCTCTAGCGTGCAGGCGGCCGTCGGATAAATGAAGTGCGCGGTGAACGCCTCATGTAAGGTTCAAAACCGCTACACGACACCTTCGGGTCCGCCCACTGACAGTGATCAGCCCAGTTCAGCTCGCCCCCTCCCCCCCCCTGGCCTCTTGGAACCTTGGAAACTCTAACGGACCGGTAGGGCGGCGCTCCTGACCAGGACACAGGATCGGCGGTCGGCCGCGCGAGCGGCGCGTCCTATGCTCCGGCACCCCCTTTAACAGACGCGCCTGATTTCTCTTGCTCGGCGCTGCGCTACAGAGACTTCACTGTCCCCCGCGCGAAGCGACCCTCGACGGTTCACACCTGGGGATGTTGACCTCTTGCTAGCTTGGGGGAATCCGTTAAGAGCGCCGTGCTGCGGTTGTTGACCTGTTTTCTCTTCTCTGCTTACTCTCCTCAAGACCTTCGCTTTCAAGACAGCTCCCTTGCTTTTTTCTCTTACTCTCCCTAATCTCTTGAACGGCTTCCTCGTTCTTCGTCATGCGTTTCGCCTCTGCTCTCACCGCCCTCGCCGGCACCGCCACTCTCCTGTCGTCCGCATTGCCGGCCTTTGCCTCACACGGCCTCCAGCTTTTCGCCATCCCTCGCACGACTCTGACAGAGCGCGCCATCACCGTTCCTGTTTGCGTACGTTCTCTCACCCGTTCGCCTCACCAATCCGAATCTGACTCTTTTCTGTTTGATTTTTGCCTTCTTCAGGCCCAGGTCGCGGTGGACCTTGACCTGACAAGCGCCGTTACCGCCCTTCGCAGTGGACAGGGCCTCGTCCCCGGCGTGCTTGCTACCCTCCTTGGCCTTGTCGATGACCTCCTCGATGGTGTTGCCGGCATCAACCTTGACCTCAACCTTGGTGAGTGCTTGTTTTTTTGTTCCTTCCGCGGTCCACTGACGCTGACCTTTTGCCCCGTGGCTTATCAGGGTCTCTGTGCCTCTGCGCCAGTGCGTCTCCCCTTGATATCCGTTTTTGCCTGAATTGCTGGACTGATCTCGCCTCTGCTTCTAGCCGTTGATGCTCTTACCGACGAGTCGCTCGCCGAGGTCCGCACACGCGTCAGCGAAAACGGCAACACCGGTCTCCTTGGCGCCCTTGCCGACCTTGGTGCGAACGACTCCATTCTCTGCTGTCACTATTGCTGTACTGATGATCTGTGTCTCAGTCCCGAGCATCGTCGACTTCCTTGAGCCGCTGCTTCTCGGCATTCTCTCAAACGACGCGCCTGCCGACGCTCAATGCACGTATCCGGATGGCGCTACCCCCTTGACTGACGGAGCCACCTGCGGTTCGGCCTGCAAATTCAGTCGGTCCCCATCAAGTCCTGTCCTGCTTGTCGCTCCCTGCTGACGAGAATCGCGAGCAGCCTGCGGCGCCGGCACTGAGCGTTACAACGACGAGTGCATCCCGACCGGCTCCCTCCGCGCGACCGCCGCAGCGTCGCGCAAACGCACCCTCAAGGAGCGGTCGCGCTTCGCCTGCCGCCAGTCACTCATGACCGCCTGCCCGACGTCCAACTTCTTCGCTCACGGCACGCAGACGACCGCCGCGGGCGGATTCGAGTGCATCGACACGCGCTCCAACCTCGAATCATGCGGCGGGTGCATCGTGCCCTTTGAGGGGAACGCACAGGGCCAGGACTGCACCACGATCCCCAACGTCTCCTCGGTCGGGTGCAAGGCTGGACGTTGCATCGTCCAGTCGTGCGCTGCAGGCTACACGCCCTCAGCCGACCTCACCTCGTGCCAGGCCTAAGTTCCCGCGTCTTAGATTTCTCGATCCTCTCACCTCGCCCTCCTGGCCACCTTATACCTCATCCCACCCATTTTTGATTTCACACTCTTTTCCTTGGTCTCCCGCACTGCACATACCAGCCTTCCCGTTCATACCTCCTCCCTATCGTCCTCCGCTCTGCATGATCGTGCCAACAATTGTTAAAGCACTTCGTCGTCAGCAGGTTAGCTCAAGATCGTCAGCCGCAACGCAAGTGCTCCCATTCCTGCCGCGAAAAAAAATAAGAATGCTCGTGGATTGCAGCTAGTTGTACGTCGGACTCGGCCGCCGCCCCCCACGCAGCATCACCGGCTCCGGGCTCGGCTCGCGCCGTCTCGCTGGGGGCGAGGGAGACCTGCGCGTGCTGCTCCAGCCGTCGTGGGCGCGTGCAGGCGCACCCCACCCGTCATTGTCACGCTTGGGTGCGCCCCAGCCGTCATCCTGCCGGTCGCGCACAGGGTCGCTGTCGGCCGAGGGGCGCTTCCAGCCGTGCGAGGGCGCGTCCCACCCGTTGCTGCTTGGGCGGTCGCTGTCGGCACGCCCTGCAAACCCACCACCGGCGCGCGAGGCGAACCCTCCGCGGTCAGTGCCCCACCCTCCCCGCCCTCCTCGAGCGCCGTAGCCGCTATCGCGCCCGCCGTCGAACCCGCCCCTTCCACTCGGCGGCGCGCCGAACCGTCCTGCGAATCCGCTATCGAGCCCGTTGCGGCCTCCGAATCCTCCTCTGCCGGGCCCGCCCCGCCCGCCGCCGCCAAAGCCGCCGCGCGTCCACGTGCCCTCCGGCGCGCCGCGTTCGATCGGAGGAAGGGGGGCAGAGGACTTCCACCCGCCGCCGCTAACGGCGCCGTGCTTGGGTCCGGGAGGAGGAGGAGGAGGAGGGGCGGACGTCTGGTGCAGCGCGGCAGAGAAGAGTGCTGCGGGCGCTCCGGCGGGCGCGGGCGCGACGGGCAGGCCCTGAACCGCGACGAGAAGGTACGTCCCAGGCGTGAACAGGAGCTCGTGTAGTTGACTGATCAACAGAAGAGCACAACAGGTCAGCGCGACGTCAGACTGGCTGACAAGTGGGCGACGCACCGATGGCTAGACAGGTCGGCGTTCTTGTCCTTCAGCGACTTGAGCGCCACCGTCTCGAGATCCTTGTGCTTGTACGCGCCGCCGCCGGCACGCCCATCGAACCAGATCATCCTGTGCGTACAAGACGCCGGTCAATGTCGGCTCTGAACGAGCGAAGGCGGGAGGGACGCACCGGTAAGCGAAACGCGCGCTGGGATGCGTCAGGGTTTGCGGCAGGCAGGATAGCAGTGTGCGCGTCAACTGCAAGGATACCAGCAAAGATGGTCAGCGTCCAGGTCAACCGTGCAGGACAGCCGCGCAAACGCCAGGGAACGCACGTCGACGAGCGTGCTGTCGTCCCAAGCATAGAGCGAGTACTCGTCGGCCGTTGGCGGCGAGCGATCCTCGAACGCGCTGATGGCGTGGAAGGCGTTGGCGCGCACGAAGCACGGCACGAGGAACGGCGTCTGGCCGGCAGCGGCGGGGGAGGGCGCGTCGTCGGTGTCCATCGTGGCCGCTGGGTCGACGGCTGGAGGAAGCGCAAGGATGTCCGACATGGTCGTTAGCGGGCTGAAGACGACGCCGCGCGGATGGAACGACGACCCTGACCATCACTCGGCAGCTTCCAGCAGCCGATCATCCCATCCAGGACACAGGAGACGTCAGCATGTACGACCCTCTCGCGCCGCCACTGCCGTCGGCGTCGTCGTCGACGCAGCCGGCCTGGCCGTCGTCCCCGCACGACCCGTCCGACCTGCCGCCCCATCTCTCGCCAAGCACGCCGTCGAGCTCCGTCTTCCGCCAGCAGCAGCGCCAGCCGCCGCTCATCAGGCCCGACGAGCTCGCCCGTCCGTCGGTGCGTGCATCTCAACACTGTATCCTAGCTGTGTCGATCTAACGGTCTGCGGGTTGATGCTCAACAAGCAGCAGCAGGTCTACGGCCAGCCGCAGCCCTCCCTCATGTCGCCTGCGGCTTTGCAGTCATCTACCCAGTCCACCCTTCCTCCTTTCCTGCGCGTCAAGATCACGACAATGGAGCGCAACCGAAAGGACCTGCTTGTCCGGTTCGACGCCTCGGTACGTTCTGGGGGTGTCCTCTTGCGATAGGTCAGCCGCAGCTCGACTGACCGGCAGCGCGCACGGGTCCTCGTTCGGAGGAGTAGAACAACCTCCAGCACTTCCATCGCCCGCTGCTCAGGAACGTGCAGCGTAGCTACGTCGAGTTCCGGCTGCTTTCAGACCAGCTCGCGATCGGCAATCCGCAGAGTGCGTTCAGCCTTGTCCTGTCGGCTGGCGTTCGCATCACTGACAGCCACTCGCGCGCTCAAACCCCCCTTGCAGCCATCGTGGCCGCTTTGCCGCTGCCCACGAGCTCCGCCGTCACAGATGAAGAAGGTCGGTCGAGATTGAGGCCTTGGGCGCAGGTGCGCTTGTGAGCTGATCCTTCCTTCGCCGGCTGCGCGCAGACGACCGCCTCGTGCTCATCGCACTCCAGCGGTGGTTCACGCGCATCTGCGAAGATCCGATTCTGATGGCCGACGAGGAGCTGCGGTCATTCATTGAGGCTGACTTTGGCGTGAGTTCCTTGAACCGCCCCGTCGCGTGCGCGCGCTGACACCCTCCTTCATCATCATCGCGCGCGCAGTACAATCCGATCCCGCGCCCACGCAAGAAGGCTGCCTCGTCGTCCTTCTCCGTTGGCTTGCCGCTGTTTGGCAAAGGAGTACAGGACGATGACGAATTCCTCGCTTCGGCTAAGGTCGAGGTCGGCAAGCTGGACGCGCAGTTTGCAGAGTCGTCCAAGACGGCGGACAAGCTGTCGAAGGCGCGCAAGAGTGCGTGGCAGCATCTGCCAAGATACTTGCTGATCGTGGGTAGCTGATACGCCGTGTGCGAATTCGCAGGTCTCGCGGCAAGCGAAGTCGACTTCGGTTCCAAGCTCGTTACAGGCGCGACGACAGAGCTCGTCCCGCCGCTCGGGCTTGCGCTGCGCAAGCTCGGCAGGACATTCGACATCATCGCGGGCATTCAGCATTCACAGAGTGTGAACGAGAGCGTGCTGCTTGGCGACAGCTTGGGGTACCAGTCGACGAACGCGCGGGCGGCGAAGGTCCGTCCTCTCTTGCCTTCAGCTGCTCTTGGCGCGTTTAACTGATGCTACCTGTCTATATATGTGCCCGGTCATGTAGGAAGCACTCAATCACCGTCTACTCATCCTCGAAGAGTTCCAAGCCGCGGAAAAAGTTACGATCACCAAGCGCCGCGTCGTCGAGCGCATGAAGGCGAGCTCCAGCATCGTGCCCAGCAAGGTCGACGACGCCATCGACGACATGGAGGAGGTGCGCTCCGTCCCCTTCTTACTCACAGGCCCTTGCTCACGATCTCTTGAGATTTCCCGGTAGGCTCAAGCAGCGGAGGAAGTCCTCTCCACTCGGCTCGCCAACGTCTCGGACAACCTCCACAAGGCGCTGCGCGTGCACTCGCAGCAGGCGCACGAGGACCTCGCTGTCGCGCTGCTCGAGAACGCCCGTCTCAGCATCGGGTACGAGCGCGCGGTGCTGCGCGAGCTCGAGAGCCTCCGCGCGGACATCAAGAACGTCAGCAATACGGGACCACGGAGGCCGGCGAACGCGACGCCTGCGGTCGGCGAGGGGGCTAGGCCGGGTTTGCTGAGAGGGGAGACGGAGCGCAGGCAGCAGCCGCAAGCGATGCCGCCGACGAGGACGTGGGTCGAGCAGCCGAGGCCACAGCGGCCGCTGCAGCAGCATCGATCCGCTCCTCCTCCGGTCCAGCGCACGCCGTCATACCAGCGCGGCGCTGGCTACCAACCGCAGGTCCCACAGCAGCAGCCGCAGTACAACCGCCCGTCCTCGGCCGGTCCCCCGATCCACCCTCACGACCAGCAGCGCTTCACCCCGCGCCAGCCTTACCCGCAGCAGCAGCCTGCGTCGCCAGCGTACTCCAACGGCTACCGCTCAAGTGGCGAGCACGCACGCTCCGATTCGCCCTCGCAGTTTAGCGGGCCAAGCAGCACCTCCAAAGGCAGACGCGACCTATCGCAGTCGATGTACCAGCCGTCGACATCGTCCGCCGCGCAGTTCGGCGCACGCTCGTCCAGCATGCAAGGCGCACCGCCGCCGCCGTCCCCGCCTCCGAACGGCGCGTTTGACCCGCTCGGCGGACTCTCGGGCGATCCGCCGCAGCACCAGCAGCAGTACCCCGACACGCTGAGCAGGGGCACTGGCGGGCCAGGCATGACGCAGAGCTTCTACGTCCCGCCGTCGGCGTATCCGCAGCAGCCTCAGCAGCCGCAGCGGCGCCGGTTGGACCCGCGCGAAGCGGTAAGTAAGCTCGGGAAAGGCTTCTGAGGGCCGGCTAGGGCGCAGATGGATGGCGATCTTCCGGAGGTCCTGCGTCGCAAAACGTAGGAAGAAAAATAGATCATATAACGGGGAGGATTACACGACGACGGGGGAGACCTCAATTCGCTCACGCCCTCCTGCTATTCTCCAGCAGGCGCTGCACATCTAAGACCTCGCCTGCAAACTCATCAGCCACACCTTGACGTCCTTCTTCGTCCCCCTCGTCATTCTGCGCCCGTCCAAGGTCTCAGCGCCCGCCAGTCCGTCCGTCAGGTGGCTCTCGGTGAAGTAGTGCAGGTGGTTGGCCGTCCAATCGTCCGTGTCAAGCCGAAAGCGCGGCTCGATGGCGTTGAGGTGACGGACGAGCGCGGCGCGCGAGGTGTTGCATTGCGCGAGGAGGGCGTTGAGGGACTGGGCACAAGCGACATCCGATCCTCCCTCTAGCTACGGCCTCTACCAACGAACCAACGAGGCGCGGCTCTCTCTAGAGGCTCTCGAGCGGTATATGGAACCATCCAGACCCCCAACCTCTCGTCCACCCGAACCCATTGCGCCAGAACGCCTGGCTCGGCCCGTTCGTGTCCGCGACGCAGCACCAGGCGCGCACGCCCGCCTTGCGCATCCCTCGCAGTCGGTCCTGGACAACGACGTGTGCGAGTCCCTTGCGCCGGTAAGCGGACTGGGTGAAGAGCGCGCCGACGGAGTAATCGGAGTGCGAAAGAATCCAGGCTTGGGCGACGTTGTCGGACGAGGCGAGGACGGAAGAGAAGGGGATGAGGGCGGCAATGTACTCCGGCGGACGGCGCACTTCGGACGTGTCGACGATCTGCATAGCAGGCAAAAGAGCACGGTCAGACGGCTGTTGGAGTGGGCGAGCTTTGTGAGAGCGTACCGTCTGCACGTCTCGTTCCTCGGCCTTGCGCAGGACAAGCCCTTCAGGCACGACAAGCGGAAGATCCTCCTCCTGTCCCTCAGCAACCACCGGCGACAGCCAAACGCCGTAGATGTGATCCTTCGACAGCCCGAACTTGTCGATCCACAGCTCATTCAGCGCTCCCAGCCACACCTCGTCGCCCCCCGCTGCGCCGTACGCCCTGAGGCACGCCCTGAGCTGCCGCTCAGCCGCTGCGAGCTGCTCCTCCGAGGATTGCACGCCCTCCCGTTCTACAGAGCTGTACACCCGCAGCTGGTTCGTCGACGGCGGCCGCTGATGTACCAGCACTGCCCATGGTTCATCTTCTGAAGGGGGCGCTGCAGGCGAGAACGAGGCGAAAGCGAAAGGGGTCGATGGGGGCGAAGGGAGGGACAGGTGGAAGGCGATGCACCCGAGTGCAGGCAGCGACCGGGGCAGGTGCGACCGGAGGAGCGGGACGAGCGTCGTCGCTGGGTCTGGGTGCGCATGCAGCATGGGGACTGTCGGAGTGCTGAAAAGGGGTGAGCAAGGAGAAGCAGGGGGGAAGCTGGCGGGTGGGCTGAAAGATGTGGAAGCCGGCCTCCTCCGACGAGCCAAATCCCGGATCTTCAGTCGTGCACTCATGACTCGACTCCTTTCGGTCAGCTGTGTGAAGCCCGCATAGTGCGTGATGTATGTGATGAGATCGCTAGTAGAGATACAACACGAGCGTCCCGCTGCGCTCAAAGTACGCCCTTCACAAGATCGATCTTGCGCCGCTTCTTCGGCCCCAGCTCGAGCCCGAGTCCCGCGCCCTCGCTGAACGACAGCCGCATCTGCCCGTCCTTCTCGCCAACGACCGCCCTCGTCACAGCGGCTGGCTTGGGTCTTGATCGAGGAGGCGGAGCGGCGTGCCGCGGACCGGACTTGAAGGATGGCTTTGGCGCTGGTGGTGAAGGAGGGGAAGGGAAGTTGACCGAGGGCGACGCGCGCAAAGGCGGCGCCTTGAAAGGGTTAGCGGAGGATGTTGTGCCTAGTCGGGAGAGTTTAGAGGGTTGCTGGCCGAAGGGCCGCTGCGAACGGAAGGAGAGCGTCAGCCCATCGACCGCGCAGGTTGGAAGAACGAAAGCGGCGCACCATCCTGCCGGTGGGCGCAAAAACCTCGGGCTCGCTCCGCCAACTGATATCGTTGTGCGTGATCTCCAAGCTGTCCTCCACTGCGGCCTGGTTCTCGACTCCGCACCCGTCCTCCTCGTCCAGCTCGTCAAAAACCTCCATGCTGTCGTCCATCCCGAGGCCCATCTCGTCTTCGTCCCACGGCGCGGGTACCATGTGACGACTGGACGACTGCGCAAGGGCGAGGGCATCTTCGAGCGACTTGATGCGGTCTTGGAGCTTGGCGGCGTCCTGCTTTGCGAGTTCAAGTCGACCGGCGAGTTTCGAGTTCTGCGAAGGCGGCGCTTGTGAGCAAAGACGTGACGATGTAGAGACTAGGTAGGACGTACCGCCTGCTTCAGCGAGTTGAGAGAGCTCAGGCGGGTGTTGAGGGACGAGTCCAGAGCGGATGCCTCCCTGAAGCCGAAGGACGGCAAGGTCAGCAGCAAGCTCCTACTCGATCAGAACAGGTGGACGTACTCGCGCAGTTTCTTCTTTTCCAAGACCTCCTCGCGCACACGCTCCTCGGCCCTCGCCATCTTCGCCTCCCAGCTCTTCTCCTTTCCGCGCCACTCGCGCTCGCGCTCGCCCTCCTTCTCCCGCCAGCGCGCGCGCTCGCGCTCGACCTTGTCCGTCGTCTTAGCCTTGAATGCGTCGATAGCTTTGTCGTGCGCTGCTTGAGCGCTGCGGAGGTCGTCGGCGTGCGACGCGGCGGACTCTTCGAGCGTCGAGATGGTGTCGCGGAGCGAGGTGATGCGGTGCGAGTAGTGCAGTTTGCCGTTAAGCGTCCGCAGCGAGGAGGCGAGCGACACAAAGGCAGCCTACGGGGAGAGGTGACCGGTTAGTAAACACCCTCCGTCCGCAACGCAAGGTTGGCACTGAGCGTACCTTCAGTTCCGGGTCCTCGATGAGCGCGTGCCACGCTTCCGCGCGGACGTCATCCTCCTGACCCTCCTCCGCCTCCTCCTTCACCAACGTCACCGCCCCCTCGACGTCCCTCACGAAGCCCGCCATTGCGCGCTCGTGCGAGTCGATACCCAAGCTATTGTTCGCCCTATCTGCAAGCCTGCGCGCGGCCCGGCCGAGACTGCTCTTGAGCGCAGCATCCCGCTCGTCCGCCCAAGGGTCGCCGGTGAACATGAGGCGCACGACGTCGTCTGGCTGGCACGGCGCGCGGCAGAGCGGACACGACCGCTGGTTGCGGTTCGTCTTTTTGAACCACTGCGTCGAGCAGGCTGTGTGGTAGACATGGCCGCAGGGGAGGGCGCAGACGGACAGAGGCTCGCCCAGCTCGACCGCAGTGCGAGGGGTCGATGTCCGCCGGCTGGACGAAGAAGGGACCGCATCGTGCGAGAAGATCGGTCCCAAGCAGATGCTTCATACGGGGATAGAAGTGAGCTCTGGCCACGAGGAGGAGCAGGACGACCGGACGGACCTGCAGTCGCCCATGGTCGCAGGCGCGTCGGAGCGCGTCGCAGCAGTCGAGGAGCTTGAAAGTCGACGTCCTTCCGCGTCCGCTCTCTGGCAGGTGACCGACCAAGGAGAGCTGGTCCACTCGAGCGAGGTCCTGATCTGCTGTCTGGAGGAAAGGCGGGCGGATGTGGTCTTGGGGGGGATCAGCGGAGCGGGACGTTGAGCAGCCGCGCAGGAAGAGGAGGAGCAGCAGCAGACAGCAACGGCCACCACGTCAACCTGCCTCAGACCCCTCCAGCATCCTTCAGGCGCCTGGCACACGTCTGTCGAAGGACCTAGACACCCGCGCTTCAATCCCATACTCGACAAGAACGGCCGCTGGACGATGCTCCCCCTGCGCACAGCACTCCGCACGCGCTGCTCGGCCTCTGTCCCCTCGACTGTCCCTCGACCCTTCGTCGTCGCGGCCGCGGCTGCAGCCGGTCGGTCCTTCGTCGCGCTTCCTCCACGGGCAGCGAAAGCTCCGCCGCAAAAGAAGATCCGCTCACTGGCCGAGATCGAGGCGGACGAGCTGCAAGTGCGTGCGAGCGCGCTCAAGACAGGGTGGACGCAGACGAAGGAGCCTGGCGAGGAGGCAGAGTGCGTACCGTCCCCTGCCTACTCGACCTTGTGCTCGTTGGCTGACCTGCATCGGCTATGTGCAACCTAGGATGATCATCTTTGACCGCCCGTCTAATCCGCCGCCCTTCCTCGTCGGCCTCGCGGCCGCCGCGATGAGCGCTTCCTTGTGCGATGCCCCTTTCGTCCGTGGCTACATGAGCGCTGAACATGACTGACTTCTCGACTGGCAGCCTCGCCATGGCATACCTCATGCGGGAGCTCAACCAGCATACGGCCGTCGAGGAGCTGCCGTCGCAGGCAGCCGAGTTTGTGCCAGACGCCCCTTCGGTCACCATTCCTACCCCTTCCGCTTCGTCTTCACTTGCCCTCGGCAGAAGTATCGAGTCGGTCCTCCCTTTCCAGTTGCCCACGGTCTCCGGCAACTGGGCCTACTTCTACATTCTGCTTGCTATGGCACCGCCGACCGCCGTCCTCCTCTACGCCACCCACTCCTGTGCCCGCATCGTCCGTTACAAGCCGAGTGGTCGCCTGCGCGTGTACAGTCGATTGGACGACGCCTTCAGGCTGCCTGCCGGCAGACTGGTCGACTACGGCATTGCGGAGGGTCATGCCCCCGTTGGCAAAAGTGCGTCCGCCTCCGTTCTTTCTGCGCCTGGCGAGCGCAGCAACGGCTGACGGCTGGCTGCGACGACAGACCGGTTCAAGCACATCCACCTGCACCTCCCTCCGTCTGGCTTCTCCGTCAAGAACGTCAAGCCTGACGGCAAGCTGAAGCTCACGAGGCTCGTCGCCGACCTCGAGCCGCTCGATGCCGAGGAGCTCGCGAAGGCGCAGAAGCAGGGCCGCAGGGTCATCCTCGATCAGAACCTGATCGACGTGGCGTTCGGCGGCATCTCGGTCAAGACGAAGGCACCGACGTCATGACCCTGAATCGCTGTTCTGCCCGTCGCCGTTGGCAAAGTCCGAGAGCAGGTTGACGGGAAACGTTGCAAGTACAAAACATTCCTGCATCCGAGAGCAACTAACAATGGGGCGACGTGATGATCAAAGATCGTGGGGGGAGTGCGGGCGGCGGGGCCGGCTTTTAGGGGGGGGGGGGGGTCGTGCTATGTGCGCAGGGCCGCAGGAAGCGAGATGCGCGCTCGGGTGAGCAGTGCATCTAGAAGCGCCAGGCGCGGGCGAGCCACCCAGACTTCTTGCCGTCGGTGTCGAGCTCGGTCTGGACGGAGCGCGGCTTGCCGTACTCGTCGAGATCCTCGATCTCGGGCAGCGTTGCCGTGTCAGTAAGCTTGTGGTTCTCGAGGAAGCACGAGACGATGAAACCGATGGCGGCGATACAGCAGGCGACAGTGACAATGGTGCGCTGTGCGAAAGTAAGAGGAACGAGAGGTCAACTGGCGCTCTTGAGGGACAGCATCTGGACAAAGAACACACCTGAGCCTCGTCCTGCGCACGGTCAAGGGCGGCACGCTCCACGGTGCCGCGCTTGTAGAGCTTGATGAAGGAGATGGGGTCGGCGAAGGCAGAGCGGGCGAGGGTTGAGTTCGTCATGTACTCCTGCAGCTTGCTCGGGACCGTGTTGGTCCAGATGCCGCCTCCGATGGCGCTTCCGACACCGCTGCCAATGTAGTAGAGCAGGAGCGAGGCGGCCGTGATGGCGGCGATGTTCTCGTGCTTGGACGCCGTCTGGATCATCGCCTGCGTCGGGAACGAGATCATACCGCTGCCGATACCGCGGACGATCTGAACACCGATGAGGGTGCCCTCGCTGACGTCGGAGCGTCGGAAGTAGATCATAAGGCCTGCGGAAGGGGCACCTCAGTCAGCGTGAGCACCGGGGCAGGAAAAGGAAGTATTTGGACAGGGACGCACCGATGCCGAGGATCTCTATGGCGAATCCAAGCATGAGCCAGGGCTTGATGCGGCGCGTGTAGCGGGCAAGGACACCAGTCGAAATGGCGGAGAAGAGCGACACGAACTGCGGGATGCTCCGGACTGCAGGGACCCGCAAGTGATGAAAAAGGTTAGCGACTAGCCCAACAAAAACAGTAAGGGGGCAGGGAAACGCACTGCGAGTCGCGGCCTTCACACTCCTGTTGGCCGCAACGAGCAGCCAGGTGTACTGTTAATGGAAGGAAATTGAGGGTCAGTCCCCACGCCAGCCATCCAAGCACTTGCTTGATGGACGCACGAAGAATCCGCCGGCCGTGCCGTTGGCGACGGGGTGGAAGATGTTGATGAGCAAGCAAGCCACCACTGTGCGGTTCGTGAGGAGCTTGAAGGGGAGGAGCGGGCTTCGGGCGAAGAACTGAAGCGAGAAGAAATATCAGGGGCTGAGGCGCAGATTTTAGCGGCAAGAGGAGAAGATGCGCACCTTTTCGTAAAGGACAAAAATGACCGAGAGACCAGCGCCCACAATGAGCATCGCAAGGGACTGCGGCGAGTCCCACGTTGTTTTCTTGCCGTTGGCGAGGGTGATGGCGACGACTGCAGAACGACCCGGCCGCGGAGTCAACCCACAAAATCAAGTTCTCGAAAGACTGCAGAACGCACGGAATAGACCAAAGCCACCGACGAGGAGGATGAGGCCGATGATGTCAAGCTGCCAGAAGGCGCTGATGGCCTCCTCCTTGAGCGACTTGTGTGGCTTCTCGACGACGACGTTCTGCACGACGTCCTCGGCGATGCCGGAGGTGTCCTGCTTACCCTTGCGCATGCCGAAGGCAAGCAGGGAGATGATGGGGATGGAGAGAACCGGGGTGAGGATAACGTGCACTGTTTTTAGTTGGGAAGGGACAGAGTCGTCAGACACGTAGTGAGAAGCACAAAAGCAACGCGTTGGGCGTACGTCCGTAGCCCCATCGCCAAGTCGAGTGTGAAAGGAAGCTGGAGGCGATGTCACCGCTGACCCAAACGTTGATGGCGCCGGGCATCGAGGGAAAGATGGACCAAAAGATACGGTTGCGGGTTGACGAGATCTCCGAAATGATGATGTTCTGCAGGACGCACAAGGGGTCGGTTCAGCTCTGAGCGCGTTGTTAAGCAGATAAGACGATTGGACGCACCTGCAGCAGGAAGAGACCGGTGATGCCAAGAACGTTGATGCAAATGCCGACGGCGTAAGGGTAGACGCTGTTCGAAGCAGCGACGATGATGTAGCCTGCGCAGCGGTTGGATCGAACTTAGCCGGAGCGACGACGACAAAGGGCTGAGCTCGGACGCACCGAGGGTGTAAAGGAACACGCAGAGAAGGTAGATGTTGACGCGACCAAAGAAGTCAGACAGACGCGCAATAGGCGGCTGCGAACTACACGCAAGGGGAAGTCAACGATGCGCCTGTGTGAACCGGATGAGTAAGAAGACTCACACGCTGTTAACCCCGGCGGACAGGCAGGACGAGAAGGTAGGGGATCCGTAAAGTTAGCTTCCGCAGATCAGCAGGAGGAGGGATTTTGACGTACGCCTGAAAGACGCTCTTCACGACGCTCATGGTTGAGATGACACTGTGTGCCTTGAAGGAAACCGAGAGAGCCTGCGTCTGGTAGGAACCCGTCGTGTACTGGTCTGCAATGGAAAGACCAGAGGTCGACATTAGATTTCCGGCAGGTAGACGGCAAGAGGCTCGACCTACCGAGCGACAGGACGTAGGCGAGGATCAGGAAACCGCCGTAAAGGCCGATGAGCCACTTGGTGTTGCGAGCGACCCTGCCCTGGAGGAGCTCCATCTGCATGACACCGCGCGAACGCTCTGTGACATGAGGATCAGCGCCGTCCTTGGCCTGGTACGGCTGCTGGTGCCGAGGAGCGTCGGGAGAGAGCTCGCGCGCCTTCTCGTCGTCCGTCGTGTGGTCGAGCGAGGACCGCTTGTCATCGGCGACCTGCATATTGATTGGCGGTGAAACGAGAAAAGTCGGGGGAGGGAAGGAAGGCGCGGCGAGTGCTGCGCTGAGGGTACTCGGCTCTGGAGAGGAGGCGAGGGGAGGAAGCCGGAGGACCGACCGACGAACCAAAAGCGAAGAGGGAGGAGGGAATGGAGGAGGTAGGGAGGAAGAAGGGAAAGGAAAACTTGGGCCGGCTTATAGCCCTCGTCGGAAGGGCTGAAAGGGAAGGAGAAGCACGCCGCCTGGTCGATCAGATTGGATTGATGGTGGGGTCCTTGCTCGATCGACCACGAGCTGCCGCGCCCGCCAAGCCGCACAGTCGGCCGATACGGCTTGCGCCCGTCCTCGATAGCGCCCGATGAAAGCTTGTTGAAAGGCAGAAGAGAATCTGATTGAGCTTGTTCAACACCCACGGAGGAGGGACGAGGCAAACGGGACAAGTGAACGTGCAGGATTGACGGGGGGGGGGGGGGGGGATCACTTCCCACCGGCGGATCATGACGGCTCCCCCAAACCCGCCACACGACTCTTCGGCCCCGTCCGCTGCCGTTTGATGACTCAAACTCGAATCAGGGGTGCCGAAGGCGGTGTTTCTGCGCGCGTTCGCAGGATCGGCAGGGCACCCCCAGCTTCCCCCGCAACGCCACGCTTCGCCTGCGGCCGGCTCGCCTTCCGGTCTGGCCAGCAGTCGTGTGAGCATGCGCTGCTAACCGCGGCCGTCGGGCAAAGTTTCGCAACGACGCTCCTCGAATGCGAGCGGATGAGGGTCTAGATGCGAACGGATCCAGTCCATCCTCGTCAGGTGTTTGTCCCTCGACGTCGGCACGGTGCGCCCGACGGTGGGGGTTCAGGACGCGCATGTACGCATGCATCTTTTCCACCCCCATGCTCGCCCACCACCACCACCACCACCTCCTCCTCACCTCTTCTAAAAGCCCCAGACGGCGCTTGCCATCCGCAGCCAGGCCCGCAAAGCGCGACTCTCCTCGATCCGCTGATCCTTCATGATCTCCTGTCCCAACCCCGCCAGGCCTCCCAGCGAGGCCATCGCCTCGATGTCGGACTCGATCGTCGCGAGCGCGAAGTGGATGGGGACGTCAAGAAAGGGCGAGAGGAGGACCGAGGGCTGGAAGGACGCGCGCGTCTGGACGGTGGTCGAGATGACAGATGCGGCGGACCTGCGGCGAGCGGAGGCACGAGGATCAGCTGCGAGTAACAGCGCAGGACGTCGGTAGGACGCACCGTGCGACATCGATGTTGATGTCCATCGGTAGCGCTTGAGGATTCAAGAGACGCGGCGAGTTGAGAAGGACGCTGTCGTCGGGCGAGGATCAGCCGAGCAAAAAGGGGCAGAGGGAAGATACGAGGAGAAAACGCACAAGATGCCCTGCAGCCATAGCTCAACCCAGACCCGCCCCCGATCCTCGCCTTCGTCTTTCCTGCCGAGCAAGCCGTGCCTCCCCTTCAGGGTCCCGAGCCAGCTTACGAGGTCCTGCAGGATCTCGTCGCACTTCCTGCGGACGACGAGCTCGGGCACCTCGCCCGTCCGCACCGAGTACTCGCCCTGCGCGATCTGGCCGAGGAACGCGCAGAGCGTGCTGACAGCCTCGAACACGGTCGATGGGTCACTGACAGCGCGCGGGATGAGGCGTGCAAGAGGTGAAGCGAGAGAGAAGGACGGTAGCCGGTGGAGGTGGATCGAGAGGATCTTGTCGAGCTGGTAAAGCGACTGCAAGACAACCGATAAACGCTGGAGAATGCCGGGGTCCTGATAAAGTAGTCGAGCCGTCAGCCTATGAACATGCGTTTGCGAATCAGGAAGCTTACCGGATCGTAAAGCCCGAGGTCTTCGGCCATCTTGATGGCCGTCCCGCACCAAACCCAAGTCGCCCTCGCGCTCTCCGATAAGCCGTAGCCCGCCCCTGAGCTAGAAAAGAGATCAGCCGCGGCCCCTGAGTGCGGAAAAAACAATACTGCGCACAGCTTATAAGAATAGCAGCCGCAAGGTGTTCAAGCGTCGGCTCGCCCGAGTATACTGCAAACGCCTCCTTCGCGCGGCTGAAGTAGGCGCGAGCCCGGGCGGTCGCCGTCTTGTCCCTCGGTTCTCTGTGAGGGCGCAAAGTTCGTCAGCACCTGCTCAGAGCATAGCGAGGGGGTATTACACACTGCAGTCGAAGACTGAAGCTCCAGATCGCCCACTGACCCGCCCTCGACTCTCTCCCGAGCCCCTCCATCCCGTACCAAGGGAACAACCAACCGAGCGCGCGCACAAACGTGTCCTGCAGTGTTGCCTGCTCATGCAAAGCCGGCTCGGCGATTGTTGAGAGCACCTCGTGCGGCAGGGGCGACCTATCGACCGCCGCGCCGGGCGAGGCGTGCGTCCCGTTCGGCGTGCCGTTTGAGGCGGGATGCGAGAGGTGGCGCTCACGCAAGCCGTTGAGCGACAGCGAAGGGCTCTGGGCGATGCGAGGGAGCGCACCGCCAAGGCTTGCGGGCGTCGACAACGCCTCCGACTTTGCGATGGGCGTCGGGAAGGTGAGGAGGGGCGGGGGGGCGGGCGATGACAAGCCCTGCCGGTCCTCCGGCGACTCCTCAATGACAGGTAGCAGCGGCGTTTTGACGAGCGTATCCTGCCTACCAATCAAGCCCGCCTGCTTTGCTGCGTCGGTCCGCTCCTGCAGCGCCGGCAGAGGCTCGAGCGGCCGCGGACGGATGCTGCCTGGCCCGATGGCGTCGTTGCTTGGCGACCAAGGACAGAGGAGGAAGTCGAATGACGTCGGTGCCTTTTTGGGCGTTTTATCGGACCGGGCCGGGGTGGGATTGGAGAGCAGGGGCGGCTCAACGACAGGAAGTGAGAATGAAGGTGGCTGGAATGACGACGACGAGGACGATGGGCGGGCGTCAAAGTCGTACGGCAGCTGAAGAGCAGTCGTGCCGGCTGCGGGCGAAACAGACGCTGGATCGCGCCGTATGGGCAATGACCCGAGCGAGTTGTTCGCGAGCGGGGACGCTCTGGGGAGCGTGAACGACGGCAGAGCGCCCGCCGCCGACGGTGACGGATGTGACGGCGGTGCAAGGACGTAGGTCGGTCGGTCGGTGCGGATGACAAGCGGCTTGGTGGGCTCGCCGTGCGAGAGCGGCGGTGAGTTTGACCGCTGCGGAGGCAGCGAGGACTGCGAGGTTGACCTTCTGGGCAGCGACGGCGGGCGCGGCGGCAAGGGCTGCAGGGGGAAGCTGGGAGCATGCCTTGGGAGATCAAGCCGCCCTCCATACGTTTTAGCGCTCGTCGACGGCCCATCTTCCTCGCTGTGTCCCTCCGACTCATCGGCCCCTGCCGTCGCGGCCGCCGCGAGGGTGTCCGGCTCGTCGTCGGCGGCCTTCTTGATGCGCTTCGCCGCCCGCTTGCCACTCGACTTGCGCCGGCGCTTGACCTTGATGCCCTGGTCCTTGAGCACCTCAGGAGGCGGAGGCCGCCAGTCTTGCGCCTCGTCCGGGTCGAGTAGTGAGCAGCTGGCAGCGTGTGAAGGCAGGGGGGAGAAGGGTGGGGTCAGCCCGGGAGCGTCGTCGGGGCGGGCCGGTCAAAGGACGCACATCTCGCCGTACTCGAGACACGGCTTGCACGGCACCTTGTCGTTCAGGCACTTGATCTTGCGGCGCCGGCATGACCTAGAAGATGAGCGCGGCGAGCTCAGCTGGGATACGGGGGAGCGGGAAGGATGGGAAGGGGACGCACTCGCACGACAGGATCGGGCGAATCTTGCGCCTGCCGGGCAGGGAGGAGCGCAGCACAGCACGACAACGTCAGTCGAGCACATGCGATGCGGACCAAAGCGGGCAGCAGCTCAGACGCACCCCTTCTTGGCAGGACCGGCATAGGGTACCTGACAGAATAAGCGAAGCAGAGAGGATGGTCAGCACTGAGCGGACGAGTCGGAGCTCGACGGGGGGGCAGCAAGCAGCACGCCGCGCGCGCCTCCCTCTCCGTCCTCCTCATGCCAGCAGTTACGCACAAACTCGAACTTCTTGTGGTCCGAGGGGCCTGCTTCCGGCTCCTTGCGCGACACCGACATAGTGGGAGGGGTGGTGCGGGCGGAGAAAGGGGGGAGGAGGGGGAGGAAGGTCGTCGTCGCTGCCTGCTGTCCTTACACGGACCATCGCGCGCCGGCTTGCTCGGGCTGCTGACCCGGGTCGTCCTGAAGGAGCACTCCCGACAATTCGTCACAAAAAGGGCAAGGGCATGCAATCGTACACAGGTGGGAGGAGGCAGCTGAAGCGATAGACAGAGATCACTGGTAGCGCGGGAGCGAGCGCTCAAACTCCTGGGCCGGGTCGAGCGCAAACTCGCCCGCTTCCGGCACGGCCTGCGCGCCCGGGTCGTCGTACCCCATGCCGTACGCTGGGCCGATGTTGTCCGAGCCCGCCGCGTCGAGCGGGAGTCTTCAAAGCAGCACAAGCGGGAGCGAAGTCAGTCAGTTGTGCGCCCTGGGAAGGAACAGGAGGAGGACACGCACTGCTGGTTCCCACGCGGCGCCTCCCACCCGCGAGCCTGGTTGCGCACCTCCTCCCGGAAGAGGTGCACCTCGTCCAGGATGAGCGCCTTCATGCCGTCAATCGATTCCTCGTCCTCGAAGCTGAAGTCGACGTCGTACTGGCAGCTCGGCTCGTCGTCTGTGCGTCATCGCATCGCATCCGCGTCAGTCCGCCGCACAGCCAAAGGGAGACGAGGGGAGGGAAGGGGACGTACTCGGGTCGTGCCAGACCGAGAGGTACGGATGGTTGAGCGCCTCCTCGCATGTGATGCGCTTCGAAGGGTCGAACGTCAGCAGCCTCGCGAGCAGGTCGAGCGCCTGCGGGTTGGCCTTCGGGTACAGGTTCGCGAAGTGGATGCGGGGCTTGATCGGAAGCGAGCGGATGTACTCTTGTGCGCGCGGGGAGCCAACCCGCCGGAGCGTGTCCTCGGACGGCGTACCGAGGAAATGCAAGATCTGGTTGAGCTGGTCGACGTAATCGCGCCCCTTGAAGATGGGCTTGCCGCCAAGCAGCTCGGCGAGGATGCAGCCGACGGACCACATGTCGACTGCGGCGAGTGAACCAGCATCAGCTGGGTTGTCAACTGACAGGGGACGGAGTGAAAGGAAAACGCACTGGCAGCCGTGTAATTGGCGAACGATAGCATAATCTCCGGTGCGCGGTACCACCTCGTCGCAACGTCTGAAGCACGTCGCCCTTTTCAGCCTGCAGCGGGACATAAAAGACGAGAGAGAGGCGCTCACACTCGGTCATGATTCCCGGCCCGCCCTTCTCCTCGTTCCCGTTGGCCGCGAACCCGCGCGCAAGCCCAAAGTCGCAGATCTTCAGCTCGCAGTCGGCGTTGACGAGCAGGTTACCTAGTTCACGTCAACATAACCAGATCAGTTGAAGCTTTCGAAGCGTGTGAGAATTCGGAAGGACTGCGCACCGGGCTTCAAATCGCGGTGCAGCACGTTGGCGGAGTGGATGTACTTGAGCCCACAGAGCGTCTGATAGATGAACGACTGGAAGTGGGCGTCGCTCAGCGGTTGCCCGCTGCGCACCTGCAGAGCAATTTGACAGTGGTCGTCGGTCAGCTAGAGGGCGAAGGGGTAAAAGTGCAGACGTGGGACCCACGATTGCATGCAAGTCGGCCTCCATCAGCTCCTCGTACAGGTATACCTCGTTGAACGCGCCCGTCCGCGGATCCTGAATCAAGTCGAGGTCATACAAGCACGTGATCTGCTCGATACAAGTCGCGCAGCTCATCAGCACCGAACCCAGGGCGACGAAGGGAGCAAGCGCAGTCACGGACGTTCTTGTGTCCGCGGAAGTGGTGCAGCAGCTTGATCTCGCGCAGGCAGCGCTTAGCGAGAATCTTCTTTGAAAAGATGTTGGTGATCTGCAAGCGAGCACGTCGTCGGCCGGGCGTTCGTGACTCCGGAGTAGATAGGCTGGAGGCTTACCTTCTTGACGGCGCACCTGCGGCGTTGCGGAGGGGGCGTTAGCGGCAGCGGGCAGCGAGCGTCAAACGTCCGGTGCTTCGGCGGGACTGGGCGACGAAACGCACATTTCTCCAGTACCGATGTGCTTCGCGCTGATGACACAGCCATAAGCGCCGCTCCTGAATGAGGCCGGAAGGGGAGAGGAGTGAAGGAACGGTGTGAAGAGGATACGACAGGGTTAGCCCTCGTCGTCGAGGAGCCGTGCACGACCCGGCTACCTCAACAGAGGAGGAGCTTGAAACGCAAGGCAAGACGCACCCCAATTCTTTAACCATCGTGTAGCTCGAGTCGATAATGCTGCCGACACCAAGGAAAAGGCAAGGAAGTCAGCAGCCCGGTCGAGAGTCGTACTGCGCCGTCGACGCTCCTGGCCAGCGAAGCGCAAGGAAGGACGGAGACGCACAACTGCTGGTTGTGCGACGTGAAGGTCGTCCGCTGGACCTGATCGTGGTAGGCCATCGTTGCGTGCGAGCGAGCAGAGGAGGAAGGCCGACAGGGGTAGGGCAGGGGAGGCGGAGGGCGATGCTCGGCAGGGCGACGGGACGAGCAGCAGAGATGCTGCGAAAGGCGACGCGCAGTAGGATCAGTCTGTCACGCGTAAGATGAGTTCGCCATCGGGCACTTGCTGCTCCGCATTCCGTCCCAGCAGCAAAGCAAGGGTGCAGACGGGGACATGCAGACGGGCTCTCCTCTCTCCCAGATGTCGTGCTGGCCGCCATTGAGGGTGTCGGGTCAGACTTGAAGCTCGCTCCTCTCTTGACGCACAGTCCTCGCCGCGAGTGCCCGGCCGCGTCGGAAGCGGCCGTCCATCTGGCCGCCGACATCGACCATCGACGTTCCTCCCCTCCGTTCGAGCACAAAGCGATGGGCCTCAAGGACCATTTCCTGCCGCAGCCAGAGTCGTACAAGAAGAAGCGCACCTACGTCTTCAAGGAGGTGCGTCCCTGGACTCTCGCGGGTCGCGCGAAGCTCGCTCGGCGCACCTAGGGCTGACCTCATGGCGGCCCCGACAGGACCTCGGACGAGGGCGCGTCCTCCTCAACTCTTAAACTGGCCTCGTCACTGACTGCTGCTTTTCGGTCGCCCTGAACTTGCTACCCCACCTGTATGGCCCTCGCAGGACCTTCGGCCGTGTCGTCCACGCTACCTGGAAGGCTGCACCGCCCCCCGGCCTGCCTGAGCGAGATGTCGCGTCCGTCCCTGCCTTCTCGCTCGACACCTTCGATAAGGCTGCTGACGACCGGCCTTGCGTCTTGACAGCGTCAAGATCATGCTCAAGAAGGCGATCAAGGGCAAGGAGCAAGACGTGATGAACGAGATGGACGTCCTCAAGGGCCTGGATCACGAGAACATCGTCCGTCCAGTCCCTGCGCTCTTCACACGCTCGAGCCGCACTAAAGCTCCTTTGTCTCTCAGGTCAAGCTCTGGGAGTTCTTTGAGAGCCGGGACAAGTACTACCTCGTCTTTGACCTTGCGACGGGTGTGTCTCCTTGCTTTCTTGCTGCATCCAGTGGGGTGCGGCTGCGCGCGAAGACGAGCTGATATCTCCTCGTCCGTCCTTGCTCCCAAGGCGGAGAGCTGTTCGGCCGCATCACCAAAAAGGGCAAGTTTTCGGAGAAGGACGCCCAAGAGGTCGTCAGGTCTGTCCTCGCCTGCATCAGTTGAGTGTGCCTCTGGTGCGAGGGCTGACGTGCGCCGAGGAAGGACAGGTCGATCCTCTCGGCCGTGTGCTACCTGCACGATCACGACATTGTTCACCGCGACCTGAAGCCGGAGAACATCCTGTAGTGCGTTGCTCCCTTGCTTTGTCTGGCCTAGAGCTCGAGCTGATGTCCACCGCGCCTCTCCGTGTACAGCCACACCCGCGAGGAGCACTCCAAGATAGTCCTTGCAGACTTTGGCATGTGCGCCCTTCCCATTCTCTGTTTTCATCCTGCTGCTATGCTGATGGGCCGCCTACTTGCAGCGCCAAGCACCTGAACAGCCCGGACGAGGTCCTGCACGCGGCTGCGGGGTCCATCGGATACGCTGCACCCGAAGTGCTGACCAACGCAGGCCACGGCAAGCCCGTCGACCTTTGGAGCTTAGGGTGCGCTCGTGTTTATATCGTTATACTTAGAGACGGAAGGTCGCTGATCCACGCTCCTTCGTGCACGCCCGTGCAGGATCATCACCTTCGTCCTCCTCTGCGGCTATTCGCCGTTCCGGAGCGACGACGCTAACGAGCTCATGGAAGAGACGATCCGGGGCCGTATAGAGTTCCACGAGCGCTACTGGAAGAGTGTGTTCTTTCCCCTTGCGCCCCCTGCGCCCCTTGCGCACCTGCGGCTGACCCTTTGCGGCTGGGATGAAGAGCCGTCGCAGCAGTCCAAGGAGTTCATCAAGCTCCTGCTGAACACGGACCCAGCGAAGCGGCCGACGGCACACGAGGCGGCTCAACATCCGGTGCGACCTCTTCAGGCTTTTCAGGCCTCGTCTGTCTGTGCTGAATTGGTTGGGGGTTGTCTCAGTGGCTCACCGAGCACTCGGCGGAGGACCAAGACATCGGAGAGGGGTGCGTCGCCGTTTTCTGCGCTTCCTTCGTCTGTACAACCAGCTGATCGAAGCTCCCCGTGATCAGTCTGCGCGAGAACTTCTCTGCCCGCGGGCGGTGGAACAGCGCGATCACGGTTCGTCCTCGCCGCTTCTATCCTCTCTCTCTTCTTCCGCTCACTCTCTTTTACTGGCACCACACAGAAAGTCCGCGCGGCGCAGTCGTTCAAGGCCGCCGGCCAAGGCCGCCGCTCGCGACAAGGCAGCGTCCAGTCGGACGCCTCCAGCACGCCGCGCTACGTCGACACGGACGACGAGGACGCATACCTCACCGCCGACGAGGAGGACAAGGAACAAGCGAAGGCGGTCGAGGGGCAGAAGGCGAAGGGCGGACTGTGAGTCTTTCTTTTCGTCTGCGCGCGGAAAGCAAAGTCGGCGCTGACGACGCACGCTGGAAACCGCAAGGGACGGTCTTGAGGAGAAGACCGCTGCCGTCAAGGTCTAGTACGCATCCGAGCCTCATGAGCGCGGCTGCCGCCTTCCTCAGTTGGTCCCTCGTCCCCTCGCCTCCGGCCCCATCTTCAATCTGCCCAGTCAACGTTCAATCTCCCTTGCGCCCTCTCTCGCCCCTTCCGCTTCATCCTCTCTGTTTTCTTCTCCTTCTCTCGAACTGTATCTGCCCTTCATCGCACCGCTCTCCGATGTGCCCTCTTGCCCCGTCAGCATGTTGCGAGCAGCAGGTGGGGGGTGCTGTAAATCATAGCCGAGGGCTGCGCGTTTCCATTTCGAGCCCTTCGTCACCGCCCGGCCTCCGTCCGAGCCGCGTCCACCGCGGGCGTGTCACTTCTTCCGGCGCCTGTCGCGCTCCTTACTACTCGTCCCGACGGCAGCAGCAGCAGCAGCCCGTCTCTGGCACCCTACGCCGTTCTCACACCCGCAGCTCGTCAAGCCCAGACTGCGCAGGAAGCGTCCCTCCTTCGCCCACCCGCCGTGTCTCAGCCCTGATCGATCAGGGCGACCCATTCCCCCGGACCTTTGCTTGCCTCCCCTGGGACCCTCCTGTAAGCCCACGTCCTTTGCTCTGGTCTCCCCTCGCACGCTGACAGACTTTTCTTCTGCTCCGACTTGCTGCTGCAAATGACGTTCGCTCTTGCTCAGGCCAGCTCGGCTTCCTGCTACGACGCTTCAGCTCCCTTCCTGCTTCAACATGCCGCGCTCGACACTCCTTTCGCTTGCCACTCTGGCCCTGCCCCTCTTGGCCGCACCGTCGGTAGCGAGCCCCTTTAAGCTCTACACGACGGTCCCCGGCCAGCTGGTCGGCACCGAAACGGCGACTTCAACAGCAGCGGCGACCGCGACCTTGGGAACCGCGGACGGCACAGAACTGACCGCGCCCCCACCGCCGTCGCCGGCGCTGGCGGGCGTGTCGTGGGCAATCCCGTCCAACACGGCCGACGTTGCCAACTACGAGGGGCTGAGCTTGAGCAGGGAGCAAAAGGGCAACTTTTACGGCTTTTCCATCGAGCTTTCCGTCGTCAACCGCATCCGTGCGTGGCTGCTGCGCTTCAGCCTGGACGAGTGCAACTCGGGCTGACTGATCCTTGCTTTGTTCGATCCAGTCGGGACGAGCTCAAAGGCCCTCGCGGTGCCGTTCCTGAGTGAGCTAATTCGACTGTATGTGCAGTGCAGTTCCTCATCCCTGACCGGATCGCTGCTGCGCTCCGTCGCAGACTACCTCGCCAACATCCGTGCTCGCGCCGGTGCAGGCCCTCGCATCCGCGTCGGCGGCAACTCGCAGGAGAACAGCGAGGTCTTTGCCGACGGCCTATCAGGCGGCAACCTGATTTCCAAGACGGCCCAGGCGTCGTCGATCACGCCCCAGGTCGACTACTCGGTTGATCTGCTGTACATGATGAGCAACATCTCGTCCCTCGTCGACGCTTCGTGGTACATGGGGCTCGACTTTGCGGACCCGAACAATCAGACAAAGGCAGAGGAAGCGTACCTGCTCTCGCAGGAGATCCTCGGCGACTCGCTCCTGAGCGTCAACATGGGCAACGAGCCCGACCTCTACGCCTCGTCCTCCGGGCGCAGGACCGGCGAGTGGAACATCACGACGTTCGAGCAGCAGCTCTCGTCGGCGATGAACAACATGGCCAGCTGGGACGGCGGTGCGCTCGCCATGGACAACTTTATGCTGCCGAGCGTCTGCTGGTGCGTCCCCTTGAGATGATTCCGCGCGCTGGCTGCGGCTGATTCATCCCTCGGTCGTCAGCTCCTGGACGCCGGACGCCATGGTTGAAAGCGGCATCTTCGACACCTACGCCGGCCGCATGAACGCGCTCTGTGAGTCGGCTTAGTCCCTGCTTCCTCCTTGCACCTTTCAAGCCTCGCTGACGTTCTTCTTTCACTGGCGATGGCAGCCTTCATGAAGTACCCCGAGAACAACTGCGAGTGGGTTCCACCCCCTCTCCGAAATATGCTCGTTCTGAGCGGCTGACCGGTATCGCCCACGCTTGTCAGCTCGGAGTCGGTTGAGACCGGCCAGACGCTCTTCCCCAATTACCTCAACCACACCCTCGCGACTTCTCTCGTCGCGCAGTGTGCGTCCTCTGCTGAACCATCCGCTGAATGTGTCTCTGACGTACCTACCCATTAATCGTTCGCCGCAGACACCAATGCCGCCAACCAGGCTACGGAGCGAGGGCTCGAGGTCATCATGGCCGAGACGAACTCGGCGTCGTGCTCAGGTTTTGCGGGACTGAGTGTGCGTCCTCCCCATCTTCAACCAAATCCGCGTGGTAAGGGCTGATTCAGTTTGCGACCTTGCTGCAGGATTCATTCGGCATCGCCATGTGGCTCACGGACTGGGCATTCACGCTCGCGTACCGCAACTTCACAGCTGCACTGCTGCACACCGGCGGGCAAAACGCCTACTACAACGTGCGCTCCCTGCCCTCTCTTCTTCCCCACCTGCCACTGACCCTGTCGTTACGGTTCGCGGATACGAATGCAGCCGTTCACTCAGCCGCCGACCAATGAATCCAGCTACCGCGACTGGACGACCGGAAGCTCGTATTACTCGACACTCGTCGTCGCTGAGGCGTTCGGATCGTCAAACACGAGTCAGATTGTCGACCTTACCGGCGGCGGGACGGACACGACGTACCAGTGCGTCGTCCTTCTTTCTTCCCTGTTCGCGCTGGGCGTCTTGAGGCTGATGAGCTCGCGAGCGGACAGGTACACGCCTGCCTACGCTGTGTACGAGAACGGTGCTCCTGTGCGGATTGTGCTTTTCAACTACGTGTCGGACTCATCGAGCGCAAATGACTACCAGGCGTGCGTTCTGCTCGCTCTGCCTCCATCCGAGGTGCTTTCGACTGACCTGATCTTCTCGCCCGCCAAACTTTGCAGCACCCTTACCGGCTTTACGACAACGCCTGAGTCGGTGCATGTCCGCTACCTGCGCGCGCCGTCCGTCTCCGAACAGTACAACATCACCTGGGCTGGCCAGACGCTCGGCGGGTCCTACGCTTCGGACGGCACGCTCAAGGGCGACCGTACCAACGACACCGTGACGTGCGACACGGACAACGGCGCCTGCGTCATCCCGGTCTACGCACCCTCGATTGCACTCGTGTTCCTGACGGACGACGCATACGCCGAGTCGACGCCGGCCGAGAGCGCCACGGTCGAGTTTTCGACGACGGTTGCGGTTGCAGGCGCGACGGCGACGCGCGTCGACCCTGGCGTGCTGGAGACGAGCAACGGGCACGGTGGGAAGCAGTGGACGGCCAAGCTTGGGTCAACGAGCAACGAGATCGGGTCGACCTCCGCTGCTAGTGGTCGGTCCGCCGGGGTGTCTCTCGCTGCTCTCCTCATTGGCTTCGCGGCGGTTCTTGGGCTCGTTGCCTAGCCGCCAGTGTCGTGTCTACTCCTCCTGCCTTTCGTTCCCTCTCATTCGTGCCTCATCGCATGCCCCTGACCTATCTTGGACGGTCGGCATCGTCCCACATGTATCGCTAGCGCACGGTCCTTAGATCTTAGACCATCCACTGCTTGCAAGACCATCTCCTCTCCCTCCAGATCTCGTCTGTCGAGTCTTGCATGCGACTTGCTCAACCTCGTTCGTCCGCAAAACACACCCGACGCTCGCACCCATCGCGGCAAACGATGCGGCGAATGAGAAAGATCATGCAACAGCGTCCGTGGCAGCAAAAGCCGCGGCGGTGCGCGCCTGCTCCGCCTGCTTTGCCGCAGCGCCCGCCTCAGCCTGCAATTCGGCCGCGCGTTCCTCCTGCAATTTGCGCGAGACGAGCCCACGCGAGAAGAGGTCCGCGTACTCCTTCTCGTCGGCCATGCCCTTGAACACCTGCACGAGCTCCTGCACGACCTGGTCGCTCGCGCGCTCCTTGGGGTTGAAGTTGGGGCCGACGATTTCTGGGTAGCGGTGGGCGAGCGAGCCGTACGCAAGCGACTGCCGGACGATCCACGCCTGGTACGCCGCGAGGTCCCACGCGGGCGCCTCCGCCGCGTTCGAGGGGTCCCCGTCCGACGCGCCGCGCCGCGCATGCGTCAGGCGCAGCAGGTCGTCCCGCTGCAGCCTGTTTGCGAGGCAGATCCCCCACTCGCTCTCGACGCCCCTGCCGGCGTCGGTGCCCCGGTCGAGCGCGACGAGGCCTTCGTTGTGCGCGGCGAGAAGGAAGCCGATCGTCGACGGCACGTGCCGCAGGAAGGAAGTCGACACGCCCGACGTTGGCGAGAAGAGCGTGAGGGACTGGATCATGCGCGTGAGAATGGTGGACGTGCGCCGAGCCGTCGAGGGGTCCGAGAAGAGGGGGACTGGCGCGGCGATAGATCGGAGGTCAGGATAAGATGAATGCAAAGAGTTGAAGTAGGAAGCACGCACAGAGGGTCGAAGAGTCATACGTCGGCGTGATGAATCCCGTCGCGCGGTCCACCACTCGCATACCCAGCATCCGCATCGTCTGCAACCCCACCCGTGTTGACCGTCAGCACACCCATCTCACCTGACAAGCCAAAGAAACGAAAAATGAGCAGTCAAAAGGGGCGCAAGAACGCACGAGCTCATGCGCCTGCTCAAGCCGTTCCACAGATGAGTCGCGCTCGAGGATCGCGCAGATTTCGTGCGGCTGCAGCGGCGCCGCGAACGGGTCTGCGCCGGTAGTAGGGAGGGGGAAGAGCCCTGACAGAGGATGAAGCGTGATTGACGTAGGGTCAGTTGGTGATAAGCAGAGCGAGCGGAGGGGAAGGAGGACGCACAGGACCACAGTTGCCTGGTGCACATCAGGAAGAAGACACAAGTCGGCTATCTGCTGTCTCTAGGGCACAGCGACAGGCGGCAAAAAAGGAGGGTGAAGGAGAAAAGTCGTGAGAACGTACGTATCGCTGAACGCCCTCGCCGGATCCTGCTTCAGCACGTTCAAGCTCTCGATCACGCCCATGGAGCCCGGGCTTCTCCCGTCCGGCGGGCGCATCGAAAGCCCCCAGTGCCTCTTGAAGTCGCGCTCCATCCGCCCCTCTCCACCGACGGTGTTGTTGTAGAACTCTGAGTTGACCCAGGACGACCGATTAGTTTTCGCGAGCGGGAACCCGCGTAGGAACTCGACGATATGGTGCGCGAGCTTAGGCGGGTAGTCGAGGTGCTCGACGGAGGAGGCGGTGGACGAAGGGGCGAAAGCGAGCCCGAGACGTGCGCGAACGGCGGTGCGAGGAACGTCAGACTCATCTACGAGGCTGACGGTAGGGGAGGGGGAAGCCTCCTCGACGCTGGAAGAGGCGGAAGGAGGGGAAGTAGAGCCCTCTTCGGCGTTCTCCGGCGTGCTTCCCTTCTGCTCGTTCTCCATCATCGACAGGGTAGACACCGCGTTTTCGACGAGCGCCGTCCGGACCGGCGGCAACGGCGCGTTCCTCACGGCCTTCAAAAGCGCCGCGTCGGGCTTGAGACCGAACGCAGAAAGTCCCGGCGACGCCTTCTTTCCGCGCTGGACTGGCGCGGCAGGCGGAGTAGAGACGGCAGTCGGAGAGGAAGTGGGAAAGAGCGTACGAGCCCGCGGTCGGCTCGGCTGCGTCTGCACGCGACCTGTGGGCGAGACCGGCGCGCTGGACACGGCAACGGCGGCAGCAGCAGCAGCGGATGTAGAGGCCAGGTGGGGGGTAGACAACGACGCATCGTCGGCCTCTGCTGCCGGCGGGGGTGCAGTCGTTTTAGCAGCCTTCGTCACCAGCGTCGGCCTGGCTCGACGAGCTGTTCGGCTTGTCGCTGGCGCCGGTGTTGAGGAAGGCGCCGCGACAAACGGCGCTGAGGCTGGGTAGGAAGGATCGTCGTCACCGACGTTGTCTGGCGTCACCGCCGCCTCCTTCAGGGACGTGTCTTTTGCTGGCGGGGGCCGGAGCGGAACGGCAGGCGAAGCACCGTTGCTTGAGGGTTGTGCAGCCGGCTGTCTTGCTGAACTGGCGGCGGGGGGGCGAGGAGGAGCAGCAGCAGCAGCAGCGACGGGCTTGCGTTTCGACCGTGCGACCGGACGCAGCGCTGCCGGCGGCTTTATCGAGTTAGCGACAGGCCCCTCGGGTGCCGTCTTGACGGCCGCGAGCTTGCCGGGGGGTCCTGCAGTCGGTCGAGGAGGAGCAGGGGCGACAGGCTCGCGTTTCGACCGGGCGAGCTTGGGCAGCGACGCCGGCGGCTTGGACGTCTTGGGCGGCTTGACGAAGCTGGCGGCGAGCCCCTTGGGTGCCGTCTTGATGGCGGCGAACATGGCTGGCCGGCGGACTGGCGGCTCGTCGTCGTCGTCGGTCGATGAGCTCGGCGCGCGCGCGCAAGGTCGAAAAGCGCGCAGCAGAGCGACCCCCGACGCGAGGGGGTCCGGCCGGGGGCACGCAGCACCGGCGATCAGCAGCACACGTCCTTGCCACAGGCCGACGTTCGGGAGCTGAGGCGGTCATCAATGGGCCGCAAGGGGATCGCAAGGAGACAGGGGTGTCATGGGCTACAGAGGCGGTTCACGGACACAAGTACAACAGAACGGATCTCGAGAACGGATGATTGAAACGCGCACGCGATGCGAGGCTAACTAGAAGGCCCATACAGGCGACACCCAGCCAAAGTTGTCCTGGCCCAGGTGTTTCAGGGTCGTTGACGCAGGTGGGGGGTTCAATCGCTGGACCGCAGGTTTGCCGTTGACGGACCAGGCTGGAGGCGACCCCGAAAAGGACGCGGCTTCGGACCTGTGCGCAACACATAAACGATCAGCGCACTGCTTGAGCTCCTGCGCTGGAAGAGTATGATATCAAAGTATCGAGGGGGAAGGCGACGCACCGCATCTTCCCGGCTTGTTCGTCCTCTCGCACAGCCATCATCTTGGATGCAGGGCTCGCCCACCTGGGTGCGCGCCAGACCGCCTTGTCCGCAGCGCCTACCGCTACAGTCGACCAGGTAGGAGGGCACCAGTCCGATGTCCCGATGTCGGTGTCGTTGTCGTCGTCTTCGCCGAGTACCGTGTGCGCCGGAGACGACAACTGCGCGCCGACGCCCTTGCGCGCCTCCGGTGCCCAACGCGGCGAAAGCCACGCCGCCTCGACGGGCCTGGCCGGGGCTTGAGATAAAGTAATCTGTAGAGTCTTAAGCGTCAGGGTCGGCGAGAGCGGCGGCGTGTGCAGCGGTGTCGGCTGGGCCGACTTGGCCGCGACGACCTCCCAGCCGTCGAGTTCCTCCCCGTGCAGCTGAGCGATCAGGACGCAGCTTGTCAACCATACCCTCACTCACGAGCAATGATAGAAGAGACGCACCTCAGGTTTGTGCGCATCCTGCGCCGGATGGACGTCAGGCCAGGTCACGAGCACCGCGATCAGCGCCGTCCGATTGGCCAAGACGACCGCGGGCGAGACGCCGTGGATGCCGTGCAGGCGGGCGGCGAGGAACTGCAGAAGGAGGTCATCCAACGTCAGCAAAGCTTCATGCGGATGTCTGGGAGACAGCAGCCACTCTTAGGGAGCTGTCGGACAGCTGCTGGCTGGTAGTAGAAGGGAGAAGAAAGCAGGCAGTGTCAGGCCGGCGCTGAGCAACTCAAGCGGCACCGCGCGCAGCTGACTTGGCCGGTCAACCAGGTGTGCACGTACAGGTCCTGCTCGAGGGCAGCGTTGTGCGAAGTGGGAACAGGGGACATAGCCTCTGCCGCGCTGAGGGCTAGGAATGGAAAAGGGGGAGTGATGAGGTCGGACGGACGGATCAGCTGACGGCCTGACTGCTGAGGACGCGCAGCAGCTCAAGTCGGAGCCTGGCGCGAGGAATGACATAGATGCAAGGGTCATGAAGCGTTAAAGCAGGAGAGAGAAGATGCGGTGCCAGTGAAAGAGCGAACGAGATAAGCAGATGGTGGAGAGCAATGCAGCGTGAGCGGAAGGGTGGGGCGTGGGGAACAGGTCGAGGAGGACGAGCAGTGCGTGGACGAGCGCGCTACCAATGCTGGCCGTGCAGGTTCTGATGGTGTGGCTGCGGCCGACTGAACTCGAGCCCTTGGGGGTAGTACTGCTCAGGCCCTGAGCGGCGGAAAGGCACGTGCTGAGGCTGCGGTTGCTGCGGCTGCTGTTGCTGCGGGTAGAAGCCGGGCTGTTGCGGCTGAAGAGGCGGTTGAGGGAGGGGTTGGCGGACAGACTGGCCGTTGCTGAGGGGCGGACGAGGGTTGTAGCCGTCAACAGGACCGTCCAGTAGAACGGTGGGCTGAAGCTCGTAGCTGTCTCTCGGTAAAACAATGAGGTCAGAAGTGGGCCGCCGAAGGGAGGAACGACAAGCGACGCACATGGTCTGCGGAGTGCCCTTCTGTCCGGCTAACTTCTCGCCATCCATCACGCTGCAGCAAGCAACAAATAGAGGTGTCAGTCTCTTGGGAGGGCACGATACACAGTTACGGGATGCGAGGACGCACACATGCACGCGCGCCTCCATCGTCGCGCTCTCCGCCCCATACCCCTGCGGGCCCGGCGTCGCGCCATCGTCGCCCCCGACGCCGCTGCCGTCCCACGTGCAGCGCGTGTCCGAGCCGGTGATGATCTGCAGTAGCTTGCCCGTGTGGATGTGCCTGATCTCGATGAAGTTCCAGCTGAACAGCAGCACCCAGGGCGGATGGAACGCAACGGTTCTGGGCAGCGTCTCCCACTCAATCGTCTTGTAACCGCGCGACGGCTGTAGCAGGAGGTCGGATTTCAGGACCAAGCTCATCTTCCGGTCGAGATGAAGACTGTACGTACTTCGCCGTGCTTTTCGACATAGAAGCCAAATGTATTGTAGCACAGGATGAACTCGGTCTGCGAGCGTCCCCGTCTGGGTCAGCTTCAACCTCACGAGGCGGCGGACAGCTAGAAGAGTGACTCACGTCGGTGGACCGGTACATGCCAAGCGGCGTTGCGTTCTCGACACGCTTAGCGAGAGCGGAGAGCGCAGCGTTCTCCTTCATCTTGGACGACAGGAAGATGGGGATCGTCCCGCCTTGCAGGCTGCGCATGAATGGACTTGCTCAGTATCTCCCTTCGAGTAAAGATGAAGAGATGTCCTGCACGCACTTCTGGAGGTCCATGATCTCAAAGCCTTTGGTGCAGACGATGACGAGTTTCGCCTTGAGGAACAAGACGTGTTTCGCCTCGCTAGGGATGAAGAAGTCCTGCTCGTAGTGGTGCGAGAACGTCAGCAACGTCCCTGACAAGCGCTCGATGCAACGCACTTTGAAGACACGGAAGGCAGTTCCCGTCGTGCGGTTGCCGAAAAAGCCGCGCCGGCTATGATCGCCGCGCGCCTCGGGCGGGATCGGCTCGAGCACGCGGAAGACGCTGTCGATCTGCTTTCTCTTGCAATAGCTGCGGCAATAGGAAAAATCGTAGGTCAGTAAACGAGTAGGCATTCGAAAGAGCAGATGCGACGAACGCGACGAGGGTGCGCCCAGCGAGCTGACCGACGCTGAAAAAAAGGACGTGCGCTGTGCCGCTGAGGCGCTCAGGCCCGCGAGAGCCGCTGGACGCCGCTGATGCGGACGACGGGACGAGCGCGTCGAGCTGGTAGGCGAAGAGCGAGTGGTCTGCGAGGACGAGGAAGATCGAGAAGTCTTCAAGGCACGCGACCTGCGTGACGTTCTTGACGTGCAGGACCTTGCTGAAGGACGCGAGGTTGTTGCGCATGCCGATCCAGACGCCCTCCTCGCAGCCGATCGCGACGAGGCTGCGACGGTCGCGGGTACCTGAGGCACGGAGCGATAGATCAGCTAATCACAGTCGGGGCTGGGTAGCAGGACTTCGAACGCACAGAAAGGGACTGAGCAAGTGACCTGGCCGGCGAACGGGCTCGGTTCTGCCGGCGCGCGGGTCGACGTCGGGGCTGGAGTGAAGGTGTTGGACTTGACAAGAGTGTTCTTCGAGAGCTCGCCGAGCTCGAACACCTTGTCCGAGTCTGCAACGACGTTGCTGAGCGTCTTTGCCTCCTCGAGCTTGGTGCGCCACTCCGCCCGTGCGGCCTCAGTTTCGGCCCAGAGGACGTACGTTCCGCCCATCGCACCGCTGCTCTTGACGACGTAGCTGAACGGGTAGACGGTGCGCGAGTCCTGGTCCGGCGTCAAGGCCTGCTCAGTCTTGTCGCGCCGGCCGATGAGGCCGCCCGCAAGACTTGTCGTCGTCTTGATCGGACCGCCTGAGAAGTTGCCGAGGTTGACCAGGGTCAGCGGGATGGGCTATCAATGGAGATCAAGGTGTCAGCCGCCTTGTAATTCGGCTGTGGAACAGCAAAGCGAATACAACGCACCCTCTTCTGCAGCACGTGACGCTGATGGCCCTCGTCCTTCTTGCCCTCGCGCGGCTTCATCAGGCGAGTTGTGAGCACTGATGAGTTGTTGCCTCAGTCAGCACACGGCTTACTGTTGAAGAGGGCAAAGAGGGGCGCACAGTAGTTGTCGAGCAGGATCAGGTGCACTTGAATGCCGTCCGGCTGCCGCACGAACTGTACGGCCGAGGCGGAGTCAGCGAAGGCGGATTGGCAACTGATACAGGAGCGGACGCACTCCTTTGTGGATGAGCTGACGCTGAGGAGCCATCATCTCAAGGTCGCCAATCTGCAGATCGCACGCGAGCGGGAGTCGGCGCACGGCTAGAGGCAGAAAAACGAGGGCAGACGCACCACTGAGCTCCTGAGCTTCGAGTCGGGCGTGACTACAAGCATGTCCTTGAGGTGCCACAGCTCGACCTTCCATTGTGCGTCCTCGACAGCCTTGTCGACGGTGGCGGCCGACCGCTGGAGCTCGTCGAGCACCTGGCTTACCTCATCCGTGTCGAGCCCCTCCTTGGCCGACATCTTATGGATCTCCTTGAGCAGCAGGTCGTACCGCAGCAGACGGGGGATCGGGCGGTTGATGAAGTCGTAGATGTCGCGGCGGTAGGCGCTCGGCATACGCGTGCAGCGCTGCAAGTTCAGGCCTGCGCGTCAACGAAGCGAACGATCGCACTCGAAGACGGGGCACAGAGAGACGCACGTCGCAAAATTCGGCAAACGCCCTGTTGGACCGTCGCTCCTTGTCGATCCACCACTTGGCGATGGGATAGTTGGCGGCATACGCTCGGTACGCGTCGCCCCATTGCAACAGAGCATCGAAGATGAGGTCGTTGATCGAGTTGACGACGGGGTGCTGGTCGCGCTGCCTCCGGGTGAGGCGATGTAGCAGCTCGCGGTGGATGTCGAGGAGGTCGGCGTCTGCGCGCCGTCGGACAGAGCCTTCAGACAGCCGAGCCGTATGAGTGGTCAGGGGGGAGGGACGCACAGTTGTGAAAAACATCCCAGATGAACTTGTCGATCCGCTCGCGGCCGACGATCGCCGGTGAGGCGTTGCGAAGTGGACGGATGAAAATCTTGAACGATGCGCACGCCAAAACATCAGCACTCGAGAAATGGGCAAGGACTAGGAAAAGGAAGTGTGTGCACCGTCTCAAGCGACTCGAGGTCGGCAACGTACTGGATCTCGCCCTTGATGATCTCAAAGATGACGCTGCGCACGGGGCCGGAGATAGGTCAGTTGCTGTGCGATGAAAGGAAGGGCAGTGAGCCGTGCGAGGAGACGAAGGGACGCACTGCTGTCTCGCCTGCACCGGCTTGGGGATCTCCTTGAGCTCTTCCGGGTTAACATAGTCGTGCCACTCTGCATGCTCGTGCGGCCCGCGCCCGTTACCCGCTTGGAAGCCGATGAGCTTGCCCTCGAGCGCAAAGCCCGCAATCGCCCCCGCCGCTTCGGCCATGATAGTTCTATCGAAGTGGTCCTCGTCCGTCTCCTTGATGATGGCATCAAGTAGCTTGCTGTACCGCTGCAGTTGAGCGACTGGGCGAGAGAGGAAGCGCTTGAGGTCGCGCCCGCGCGCCTCGGGCGTGTGCGAGGCCCGGTCGACAAACGTCCGCAGCTGCGGGAACTGCTCGATCGCCTTGTCGAGCGCCTGCTCGGCGTGCGGCAGCTGCGAGAGATACTCTGCGTAGAGCGAGCGGAAGTTCTGCGGAATGACGAGGAAGACATCGCCAATCATGTCAACGACCGGGAACTGCTCGCGCTGGCGCTCGTTGAAGAGGTCGAGCAGGCTCTCATTGGCCGCGCGTAGGTCGGACAGGTTCAGGAAGACGTCGCCAATGAATTTCTCAAGCACTTCCGGCGGGTGCATAATCGGCGGTTGGGCTGCTCGTATCGGCAGCACGTATAGCTATCAAAGACGCAGGATGACCTCGTCAGCTGGAAGCACAGAAGCGGCGGAAGACGGGAAAGCACGCACGGTCTCAAGCGTCAACAGGTCCTCCCTGTACTGCTCCTCCGAAAGGACCGTCGTGTGGATTGCCTCCTGTCGCCGGATCTCCGCCTCGGACAGGCTGACCAGGATCTCAGGCGGGACGGCCTCAGCCCAGGTACGCTTGCGCTGGCGCGGGGCTTCGTAGGTGGACGAAAGGGTCGACTGGTTTCGCGAGAGAAGGGTCTCCTGTGCGATGGACGAGGGAACGGGTGTGGAGCAAGGCTGTTCGTCAGCTTGACGGGGATGGCGGGGATCAAGACCACTAGGTTCGCACCAACTTGACCTTCCATGGGCACCTGCGCAGCCGCGAAGAAAAGGAAACCGTAAGCACCTTCAGACCGAAAACAAGAGAAAGAGTAGCAGCAACTCACATGGGCGCGTAGCACCGCTCGTCCCCCGTGCAGCTTGGGCTGTAGCACTTCGTCAACCCCGTACACACGCCGGTCGGCATCTCCGAGAACCCGCCTCCGCCCGCCTCACTCTCGTCGAGGAACAGGAACACATCGTCGACGCTGTCTTGCAGCGGCACGTCGTCGAAGTCGACCTCAATCAGGAACAGCTGCGACTTGAGCGACCGCCCGACGTCGAGCGCGACGCGGCGCGCGGCGGCGGTCGCTGCCGGACCATCGAGGGAGTGGATGTGCGGCGGGAGGAAGGAGAGAAGGGCGTTGACGACGTCCTTGCCTGTGAACGAGTTGTGGAAGGGGATGCCGCCCTTGATGTGCTCGCCCCTGCACGAGGCATGATCGGAAAGTTGGACTGTCAGACATCGAGGCGCCACGTAAGGAGCATCATCCAGATGGGATGGAGTCTGCGTAATGGACTCACCGGACGACCTTGTCCCTTAGCTGCACCGCGATGTTGCTCAGCAGAGCCGGCTGAAAGAACCTGAACACATTGTCGTCCTCCTCATCCCCTCCTTCGCCCTCCGCGAGCAGACCGCCTGAGCCATCATCGTCGGCGTCGACGAAGCGGCCTTGGAGCTCGAGCCGGAGGAGCGCCTTTTCGGCGGAGGGGGTGCCGCCGTGCTGCTCATTAACGGCGGCCAACGTGGGCGCCGCTGCGGGCGAAGCGTCGTCCTCCGTTGTCGTCGACAACACGTGCGGATGCTTCGTCCCAACGTCCACGTCCGCAAAGTACCCCTCCCGGCCCTCCCCTGCTGCGCCAGGCACCGGCGTGCTCGACCCGCTTGGCCCCGCATGCGCCTGCGCTGCGAACCCGCCTGCGCGGGGCGTCGTTGGGTGCTTTGCGAGGTACGCGAGCGTCGGAAACGCGTGGTCCTGCGCGGTCGTGGTGGGGTGTAGAGTAGTCGCGTTCGGGCGGGACGGGGTAGTAGACGGGAGAGGGTCGGCGAACGGGTCGAATGAGGAGTGCTCGGGAACTGGCACGTAGTCTGTGTGGGTTGAGACGCTCGACCGCGCCGACCGCAAGGAGGGATCGACCGAGCTCGCGGGCGTCCACTCAGTACTGAGTCCCTCTGCCGAGGCAATCATGGCGGTCGGCGAGCGCGGGTAGTCGTCGAGCGTCGGCTGAGGTGAGGCGAAACGCGTCTCGTTCACAGGGGTGCCTGAGATGGTGAAGCCTCGATCGGGCGCGAGCGAGGGCTGGTTTGGCCCTGTAGGGTGCGGGCTGGCCCTCCGTATCGGCACAGGCGAACCAGAGAAAGGGACAGCAAGTCCACCGCTGCTTGAGCGCGCGACGGGTGTTGCCTCCCCGTCCCAGCTCGATCGAGCCGGCGCTGGCGAGGCCGTTGTACTTCTCGGCAGGCTCGGGGAAGAGTAAGGAGCGGTCGTCGGATGAGGGAGAGGAAGAGGATGCGGCGTCTGATGCGGTGTGGGCGGCAGCGGCGCTCGCGAAGGCCCTGCCTCTGAGCCGGTGGAGAACGTCCGTGCGTGCACCAATGTTGGCAGCGCGCTGCCTGAAGATGATGCGCTCATGCCGGCCCCACCGCTTCCATCGCCAATGAGGCCGAGCGACGCCGCAAGCGCCGCTTTCTCCTCCTGTGCGCTCCTGAACACACCGCTCCCGCTGACCGTGCGCGCCGCATCGCATGGTTGAAAGCCCCCTTGCGAAGGTCCAGCCGTACCGAGCGCTGTTTGCTGCTGGTGCTGCTTGTCAGGTACTGCGGGGAGCTGCCTCCGCGCTCTTGAGGGCGCGGGTGCAGCGGCGGCGCCGGGTTCAGGCAGCGCGCGACCAGGAGGTTGCGGTGCGGCCGGGGGAGGTAGCGGCCGAGACGCCTCACCTTGAGGATATCCCGCCATCGCCTGCGACCACAGCTCGTGCGCTGATGGGTGCGCCGGGTGCAAAGGCCCTGGTTGCGGATAGACTGCTGATGGGTCCGCAGCTGCTGGTCCGCCAACGACCGGCGAGGCGGGGGCGTACGACTCGGTCAGGGTGTACCGCTGTAGGCGACCTGGGTCTGCTAGTGGTGGAGGAGGGGGAGGAGGCGGTGGCGGTGGTGGCGGCGGTGCTGGATGCGCGTGGGGATGAGGAGGGAGGTTGTAGCGCTGGGTGCTGCCGCCGGTTGAAGGGGGCACTGCGCCCGCCGCGGCTCCTGCTGGAGGCAGTGTCCCCCAACCGTACCCCGGCTGCCCTGGAGGGCCGTAAGCCATCGTCCCGCCGACGCTTGCTCCGTAGGCTGCGCTGTATGGCATAGGGTAGCTGGCTCCTGGTTGCGGCTGCTGGTGCGATGAGCCGGCCGGCCAGGGAGCGTACGCCGCCCCTGGCAAAGCAGCAGAAGCCGAGGGAGCGCCGTACAGCGCCGGATGCGCGGCCGCCCGCTGCTGGTAGTAGTCATCAAGCTTCCCGTCAGCCGTCGGCGTGGACGAGGTGGACGAGGGCGGCATCGAAGCCAGGGTGTCGGTGTGCAGTCGGTCGAGGTGCGGCTCGCTCCTGATGGACCCGTCGCGCACGAGTAAGGGGGAATTAGCCCCGGATGTAACGACCCGGGCAGCAGGCGAGGAATCGGGACAGACGAAGGAGACGGTGGGCCGGGCGACATGGGGCCCGACGCGCTGCAAGGAGACGATGCTGGAGGACAAGTAGGGATGATGGTTCGGGCGGCGCAGCGTCCTCAGCAGGTGAGCGCTCGTCACCGCGCCGTCCATCGCAGTATTTCAGCCTTGCGCCGCGAACTGATCTTCAGACAGGCCATAACGTCGATCCTTAACCCTGCTACGACGTGTTGTACGTTCCCTGGCGGCTCCGCTATCTATGGTGCTTCAGGGCTGACCGGCGCTGCTCCCATCAACTTGCAGGACTCCGCGCGCGCAGGCTGATGGATGAACCGACAAGAGCTCACTCGGTCGCTTCCACTCGTAGCGGCTGACAGCGACGTGTCAGGTGTGCTTTTGACAGAATGCAAGCTGCTGCCCGACCTTCAGTTGCAGCGGCAAACCGAAGCGTAGACAGGACGGGACGAATCGTACGTTCAGCCCTCCGGCGGAAGGACGGCCAGCTCGTTCAGTCTCGCTTGCAGCCTTGGGTCAGGGTGCAACATCACCGAGTACAGACATCTCATCTCCCTTGCTGTCAAGAGCGCTAATGATCGCTTTCTCTGGGTTCGCAGGCAGCGTCAGAGGGGCGTCAGTCGGAGTATTGGTCGCGGAAGGTCGCCGCCGGGCCGTGGTGTCTGTCGCCTGCAGACCCGCGACCAGACGATGCGCTTCCTATCTGCACCGTCCCTCTTTCATGTCAGGCAAGTAAGTAGCGGGTGTGATAAGCCAAGTTAACAAGTGCTATGGCTCCACTCGTGAGGAGGGCGCGCGCGCGCAGCACGCGACGGCCCCCCACGTGTCGCCCGTCGAAGTCCTCCTTGCTCCTCTTCCTGCAGCCCTGATCATCCTACCTCGACCTCAAACCTCCAGACCCTCCAAACATACACGCCCTTGCTTCACATCGCCCATGTCGAGCACCTCGTCGCCCGATCAGCCGTCCATCCTCTCCGCCACTCCTTCGGGTCCGGTGCCGCCCTCCCCTTCGTCCATCTCCATTTCTTGCACTGTTCGCGTGTTCAATCTTGATATTCGCCTCCTCCGTTGTGAACTCACATGCCCTCTTCGCCACGATATCCTTGCCCTGCACACTTCTTCTCTTCTGACTGTTAAGCTCGCACGCAGGAGCTGTCAGGAATGAGCGAGCATGGATACAGCAGTGCCGGTAAATCGACAAGTCCCTGCAGTCAAGCCGCAGTCTACAAGGGTGAGGTCCGGAGAGCGACTTTTACTCGAGGTCGTGGAAGACCTTGTTGCCCGGGCCGAGCCAGTCGTCGCCGCAGACCTTGAAGCGGTCGGGCCTGGTGGAGAGGGTCTTGACCTCCTCGGGCGAGAGCTCGAGCCCGTCGAGCGAGGTCCAGTTGCCCTCGATGCGCGAAGGCGTGACCGACTTGGGGATGACCGACGTGCCGCGCTGGAGGCCCCAGACGAGGAGGACGGCCTGCGTCGACGTGTTGTGCGCCTTCGCGATCTTGGCGATCGTGTCGTCCGACGCGAGGGGCGAGTTGGTCGAGCCAAGGCACGAGTAGGCGGTGCAGCTATATGCGAGAGGAAGGGGCAATGGGATCAGCAAGAGGCAAGAAAGATGAACGCGCCGCGGGTAGACGCACTGGATTCCCTTGTCCTTGCAGTACTGGACGAGCTTGGGCGTCGGCATGTTGGGGTGGAGCTCGATCTGTTTTGATGGTCAGGTCAGCGAAAAGGAAGTCGGAAGACAACGCGCGACGTGAGACGCACCTGGTTGACAGCGGGGACCTTCTTGACGGTCGGGAGAAGCTTCTCGAGGTTGACGATGTCAAAGTTGGAGATGCCGATGTTGCGCGCCTTCGACTCGGGGATCTTCTCCATCTCGCGCCAGGTGTCGACGAAGTTCCAGTCCTTGTAGGCCGTCTGCAGGTCCTTGTCGGCGGGGTCCGACGAGCAAGGCCAGTGCACTGCGCGCAGCGAACAGCAAAAGTGTCTTTCGTCAGCGCCGGCAGAGCAAGTCAAGCACAGCAGAAGCAGACGGACTAAGGTACAGGTCGACATAGTCGGTGCCGAGGTTCTTGAGCGAGTCCTCGATGGCCTCCGACACGCGCTTGTGGTCCGGGTTGTTCAGCTTGGTGGTGAGCCAGATCTCGGAGCGCGGCACGCCAGAGTCGATGATGCCCTGTCCGACCTCGGCCTCATTGCCGTACGCGGCGGCCGTGTCAATGTGGCGGTAGCCGGCCTGAGTGGAGGAAGGGAGGAGATGCGAAGGTGGTCAGGACCGGATATTCGAGCCGCGAATACAGCGCGCGCGCGGGCTGAAAGCGATGACGTACCTTGAGGGCGGCAGCGACGGCCTTGCGGACCTCGTTAGGACCAGACTGCCACGTCTGCAGGACGCGAAAAACAAAGGAAATGTCAGATGCATGTCCGGCCACCGCTTTAGCGGCCACCGCTTTAGACGCTCGACGAGGCCGAGGAACGTACGCCGCTGAGAGGATCGGGAAGGAGGGAAGGCAGGGTCAGCCCAGGCGTCCTCCCACCATGACGCGCCGCGCAAGAGATAAAAAGACTTACAGACCGACCGCAGGGATTTGGGCGCCGGTGTTGAGGGCGAACTTGAGCCTGTAGTGGATCGACGGATAGGCTGTCAGCGGACGGAGAAAAAGAGGAGAGGAAGAGTAAGGAGATGGAGATGGGCGGAGGAGGCCGCCTGAGGGCAAGCGGCAAAGGGAACAAGAGAGAGGGAGCTCACTCGGTCCACTTGGGAGACATGGTAGGGATAGAGGGAGGGGTGGGAAGTTTGGGTAGAAAGGATGAGGGGAGAAGGGGTGGTGGTAGGAAGGAGGCGACGGAGCATCGTCCGTTCAGCCTCTTTGAAGGACTCCGGCGTGACCCGTGCAGAGAGCCTTGCGCGGGGCCCCCTTTGCGCCGCATCATCTTTCTTTCCTCCTTCCCTCCTGCCAACCTGCCTCCCTCACATGATGAGTAGCATCGTTGGATGCGCATCGTCTTGAGGAGTGTAGTAACACCCTTATTTTCCGCGAGGGATGAGGCTGCACACCAGCAGCAGACCTCCTTCCCGATGAGGACATCCGGCCGGCGCGCGCGCGGTCAATTTAGGAGAACTAGTGCCGACGACGTGCACTTGACTTCGACGGCGACCGCGTCCTTGCTCCCTGCGGCTGTGCCAGCCCCACTGCGCCCTCCGATTGGCTGACGATCTTCCTCATTGCTGTCCGTCTTTGGGAGAGCGAGAGCGAAATTGTCTTTCAGTCTCATGCATCACACCTCCCCACGCGCACCGAGCTGCACCCTACCATCCTCGCCAACAAGCCCACGGTCGCGCATGCCCCTCCACGCCGTGAGCGCGTCGACGCGCTTCTTGGTCTCAATCTGGACCTCCCGCACAAGCAGATGCCCGCCCTTCTCCGCGCTGCCGTCGCTGCCGTCGCCGCAGGCGATCAGGAGCGCACCCAGGGTCTTGTCGAACGAGCATGAGCCTGGCGGATGAGGGAGGGAGACGGGAGAGTAGGCGATGTCGTGCAGGATCAGGCCGAGTGGTGGGTCGGTAGGTAGAGACGTCCTCAAGGCGAGCTGAACACGCGCGGCTCCCCGTCAGCAAGTTCTTCATGCGGTCAGCGAAGGGATGCATGAGACCTCACGTGATGGCCCATCGCCCTATGCAACGCCTCAATCTTTGCTGCGCTCTGCGTATCGAAATCGATCAGAGACCGCTCCTTGCGGATCTTGGGCGCCTTGACGACTCCAGTCGCGCCTTGTGCCGTAGGTTGTGCCTTGTGAATGGACGTGCGAGGTGTATGTCATCAGCGCAACACCCACCAGCCTAGGAAGCGAACGAACTCGTCCCTCCGCGATCGCTTCAAGCGTCTCCACCAGCAGCTCGCCACCTATCTCCGCTAGAGGCTCGACGAGGCTGTTGTATGTCGACCCCGGAGGAATGTCCTGCAACAGGCGAGCGCAGCTATCAGCACACCTCACTGCACGACGAGAGGTCTTACACAACACACACAAAGTTCCTCTGCGCAAAGATCGCGCCCGTATCCGCGCCCTTGTCGCTCAGCTCCTGCACAGTGACGCCTGTCGTCGCGTCCCTGTTCATCAGCGCGTACTGAATTGGGCTCGCCCCACGGTACCGCGGTAGCAAGGACGGGTGGACGTTGAGCTTATGGTGCGCCGGGAAGAGGTCGAGCGCGGAGGCCGGGAGAATGGCGCCGAAGGAGGCGGTGATAAGGACGTGCGAGGGCGAGAGAATATTGAAGGGTGGGGGCGGCTGCGCCGAGCCGAGTTGTTGAAGGAAGAGCTGGATCAGCTCGGACACGACGCTAGGGAACAGGTGCGACGCACCATCCATTGCTTGAAGCTAGAGTACTGTACAGGCGTCGTCGGGATACCCGCTCCCGTGGCTGCTCGTGCGAGCGATGCTGCAGCGGTCGCGGAGGGAGACGTGAGGTTTAGCCCTGCGCGAGCCTTGTCGCGCTGAACACGTCCGCCTCACCCTCGTACAGCTCGGGCTTGTTCTTGCGACCGATGGACTTGCTCGCCGGGGTCACGACCTGCAAAGTATCCCACAAATCTGTAGTAACAAAGGTCAGGTGGTCAGCTATCAGAGCAGGGGTGGCTGCGCGAAGAAGGTGAGGCGGGAAGCGTACCTTCACGCCGCAACAGGGCGTTGAAGGAGCCGAGCGAGAAGGTGTCGGACCCGAGGAACAGGATGTCGAGCGCTTTCAGGCAGCTGCTGCTTGGCCGCATCGTGGAGGGAGGCTGGGCTGTGCGACCAGCTAAAGCAGTAAGGTCGGAGTTCGGAGGATCAGAGGCAGCGGACAACGTCAGAGCAAGCAGCAAGATTGTCGGCTTGCGGGCCCTAACCACCATTTGTACTTCTACCCAAATCTCTGCGAGGAGGTGAGGATGCTCGGCAAACTTCTGCTGACTTTTGCAAGCTCGAAGGCTAACATTTAGGAGCGTCTGTGACGCAGATCTTGCGCTGTCCGTACTCATCCAGCTCTCGACCGCCGCCGTCCTCCATGCCTCTCTTGACCCTGCAGTCCACCGTCCGCCTGCCCTCAGGTGAGCTCCCTTCTCTTTCGACCGGAATGATGCTGACCCTTTGTTCTCTACTGCAGGCACGGCAATGCCCAGGCTCGGCTTCGGCGTATACGGCAACAAGGACGAGTGCGTCCCGGCATGCACGACCGCCCTCCGCCTCGGCTACCGCCAGATCGACTCGGCCATCATCTATCGGAACGAGCAGCAGGTCGGACAGGTGCGTTTGCTCCGTTCGGCTCTTATCTGCCAAGCACAGGCTTATCGCTGGTCGGCACGCTGTTGCGCAGGCTGTCAAGGAGAGCGGGCTGAAGCGCGAAGACGTCTTCATCAGTGGGTTTCCTCCGTCCCTGTTCCGCTCTCACAGTTTGTTTGATGCTAAGGCTACACTCGACGCGCATCAGCCTCCAAGCTCACCGCCAAGATGCAGGGCTACCAAGAAACGCTGGACGCAGTGGAGGCCTCGCTCGTTCGGTTCGACACACCCTACATCGACCTCTTCCTCCTGCATGACCCGCTTGCAGGCAGCAAGAAGCGGCTTGAATCTTACCGCGCGCTGCATGAGAAGCAGAAGGAGGGTAAGATCCGCGATATCGGCGTCAGCAACTTTGGCGTGCGGCACCTTGAGGAGCTGCTCGCGTCCGGCGCGGGGCCAAAGCCGGCCGTCAACCAAATCGAGGTGCGCTGCACGATCTTGGTGCGCATGGCATCTAGCTTGCTGACTAGCGGCTCTCTTATGTCTTGCAGGTGCACCCGCGCTGCCAGTACCGCGACATTGTCGACTTCTGCAAGGCGCACGAGATCGTCGTTCAGGCGTACTGGTGCGCCCCGCCTGGTCTCGGTCACCACGGATGCGCTGCTGACGATTCCCTATCAGCCCTCTTGGACGGGCGGAATTTCTCGACGACCCTACCATCTTGGAGGTGGCGCAGGAGGTATGCCTGCCACTCCCCCACTTTCTGCAACCCACGAACCTTGCTAACTTCCCACCGTGCTCGTCAGACCGGCAAATCGCCCGCGCAAGTCCTCATTCGCTGGTCGCTCCAGCACGATCTCGTCCCCCTTCCCAAAGCCTCGCACCCCACGCGCATCGCGCAAAATGCGGACGTGTTCGACTTTGCGCTCGACGACGGGCAGATGGAGCGCTTGGACGGGCTCGACCGCGGGCGGGAGGGCGCGGTCAGCTGGGGCGGGAACATTACAGTGTTCAAGGACGTGCCATAGATGCGTGATGGTCCGTACAAAGCATTTTGAATAACCCAGCGCGCTCCTGTGTGCCGCGTCTAGCTTCTCTAAGTGTTAAAGTATCACATCAGCCTGGCAAAAGCGGAGACTGCTGGCGCGAACTCACACTTGATTGATGTTCAGTGTCGACTCGAGCGCTTCCACGCTCGAACCTGCTCGTGAGGTGCGCTCACGGCGGTTGCAACTTGCTGTTGACGACCATGCCATCCCCGTGCAAACACACCAAGAAGAATATGCTTCATTGTGATCTTGAATCTGGCCATCCTGTACGAAAAGCGAGCCGCCGTCGAACGGGAGATTGCCGAGGTCGAGGTGCAGCGGGACGCTCTGTACGCGCTTTCATTCCATTTCAAACTGGTGCAGTTCGCTCATCTTCTCACGACTTTCTCGCTCATAGGATAAACGCCAAGTTGGCGCTCAAGACAAGGCCCTGAGAAGCAGCTCGCATCGGGGAGGATAACCTGATGTACGAACGTGAATGAAGATACACGCGCTCTCCTCGCGCCCTTCCTCCCTCTCGTATGCCTCATCGTCCCCATACCCCTCACATCGTGATCATGTCTTCCTCCTCTTCGCCCGAGCTGTCAAGCACTATGATGTCCGTTTTCTTCTGCTTGGGCTTGGGTTCGACGGCCCTGGGAACAGGCCGCTTGCCCGCGCTTGACGATGCGCTCGACGGCTTCAGCGCTGAACGACCCGGTGCCGAGGACGCCGTGACGGATGTCGGTTTCAGTCGGGACGAGCCCAAGAGGATGGGAGGTCTGACGGCCTGGGATGTGCTCGGGCGGGAAGGGCCTGCAGCTGGCGGCCTAGAAGACGATTTTGACAAGGGCTCGGCGACGGCGACAGGACGCGGAGGCGCGGACGCAGTGCCCTCTATGGAACGCTTGGCCGACGAACCGGGTGCCGAGCGTGATGAGCTGGCAGCCGACGCGGGCGCCACTGGACGGTTTGAGGCCGGGGGAGAGAGCGTGCGCTGGACCTTTAACAAGCCGATGTCGTCCTCCGAGTCGCTCGTGGACGGCCTTGGCCGCTTGACGCTGGACTTGCTGCTCGACTGAGCGGTGGGAGGTGCGCGTTCCGGCTCGGATGAGATGACGAGTAGGTCGTCCTCGCTCTCGTCGTCGGCGTCCGCATCGGCCTCGTCGTCATTCTCGCTGATGCCGACCGGGGAGAGGGCGGTGCCGTCGTCAAACTCCTCAAACACCCACTCTGGCGGGTCAGTTGGTCGCGCAGGCGGCTTTGACGGGGACGGTGAGCGAGGTGCCATCTGCTTGGGCGGCTGTTTAGCCTCCTCCTCGGGCTCAGGCACCTCCTCCATAACGTCCTCCTCGAGCGATGCCCTGGCCTTGCCCGCGCGCCGGCGGCTGGCGTGGTGCCGCGCGTGCTCGTCGTCCGTATCGCCAGAGGAGCTATGCTGCGGGCCGAGATGGTGATGCTCGTCCTCGCCACTGTCGTGCCGGCCGTCGTCGCTCTCGACGACGAGGAGGTCGTCGTCTTCGTCTTCGTCCTCGTCGTCCGACTGCACGAAGCTCGTGTCGACGTCCTTCGGCAGCGTCTTGAAGACCGTCTCTTGTAGGTCGCTGCGTGAGGCGCCCTTGAAGATCCAGTAGTTGCTGCAGGTGTGGAGTGGCGTCAGCGAAGGTCGGCGCAAAACCTGCGACAGATACGACGTACGTGTCTCCGAGCTGGCGAGGCTCTGCGGCCGGCGTCTCGGACTTGAGGCTGATCTTGCGCTTGCCACCTTTGGGCGCGGGCAGCGTCCACCCGAGCTTCTGCGCCAGAAGCAGGATGATGGGGTCGGCGTCACCGACGAGGTGGATCTGCGACGAGAGAGGTCAACCGAACGTCGCAGGGGCAAAGTAAGACGGCAGACGCACGTCGGGGTTGTAGCTCTTGATGACAGTCTTGTTGATCATGATCTGCGGTACCGAGTGCGGGAGGATTGCTTCGGGGTGTGAGAAGGAAAAGTTAGCTCAATCTCATCTAGAGAGGTACAAACAGAGCGCACCAAGGAGGTCCGAGACTGGCGCGACCGAGAGACTACTACCGATGACGATCAGAAGGCTGCGAACGAGCGAGGTGAGCATGGTGCACAGCGAGCATTTGCCTTACAGACGCACTCAACAGACTCGCGGTCGACCTCGAGGCGCTTCTCGAAGCGGTCGCCCAGCTCCTCACCTGCACAGGAGCACACTAGGTCAGCAAGAGGACAACCAAGAACAAGAGAGTGAAGTGGCACTCACCGAAGAAGGTGATGTCGGGCTGGGTGCAAGAAGAGATGTCAGCCGCTGGTCTGCAACGACGGAGAGAGCCAAGGCGCACCTTGATGATGGCCGGCACGAGCTTCCTCGCCCACGCCCTGTCGGCCTCATTGTCAGACTCCGACTCGGACTCAGCCCAGGGATTCTTCTTCTTCTTCGACTTCTTGCGCCGCCGCACCCGCATCGTCATCTTCTCCTTTTCCTCCTCCTGGCAGGGCGAGCAGACGGGAATTCGGCACTCCATGATGTCGTCCTCGATGTCGGAGCCGGGCATCCTGCGGCGGCAGCGCAAGCACGAGGCCGTCGCGAACGAACCTGTCATCGAAGCCTGTCAGCACAGATGCGCGGATGGCGAACGGGAGAAGACGGACCGTGGCACTGCAGTACCTTCTTGATGCCAACCTTGCGCTCGAGTGCTGAAGGGCAGATGCGGAGTCAGCAGAGGCGAAGGCACGGATGTGGCGGGAAGCTTTACTGTCGATGTTCTGCGTGTAGTTGCGCAGAAGCTGAGAAAAGAATCTCCGTTAGCAGCCGCAGCGAGAGCGGTAGTAAAGAAGAACGCACCTTGCCCTCGTCCTCGAGCTTCTTGATCCAGCGGTGGCACGGTGACGGCGTGAAGTTTGTCGGGTAGATCTGGCGCGCGAACGAGTAAAAGACCTCGGGGTGCTGCTTAAAGTAGCGGATGTCGAACATCTGCTGCGGATCCTCGAGGTCGTACTGGCCCTCCTCCTGCAGCTTGGCGTACAAGCCGTCGGCGCTGCGGAAGTCTGTCATCAGAGTGGAGAAGGTGTTAGCTGCCTTGTACACAAGCGGTAGATGCGGAAGGAGGGACGCACCGGGAATGCCGCAGCTGACGCTGATGCCGGCTCCGCTGAGGACGACGATGTTCTTGCGCGTGCGGATGAGCTCAACAGCGTCCTCCCAAGTGCTGTACTGAGGGAGCCGGTCGCGCTTGGTGAGGCTGAACAAGCAAGCGCTCTGTCAGTTGCTGAGCTCGAGATCTAGTGAGGGCGGCCGACTCACATCTTCGAAATGCCCATCTTCAGGATTGGGATCAGGGTCATCTCGTTGCGCTCCGGGTTGCGATAGCTCTTGGGCTGCGAGGCAGGGGAAGACGCATTAGAAGCGTTCGGCTGAAGAAAGTCGATGATGCACGCACCACCTTGACGTTGAACGCCAGCAGCAGGGTGATGACCTTGATCTGCTTCTTGATCACGTAGTGATGGATGAAATTATGCGGGCCTGAGCGGGGAGGGCTTTGGGTTCAGCCTTCATCAAAAATGGGCTGAGGACTGCAGACGCACCCTTCTCCTTGACGAAGGCGGTGTACTCGTCGACCTCCTCCTTCGTCGGCCGGTGCATGTCTGCAAGCAAATATTGTCAGCGCGGAGGAGATAGTATACAGCACGGGAGAGGACGCACCTTCCCACTCCTGCCACGTTTTCACTTCGTCTTCCGAGTGCCCTGCTTCCATCTGGAGCATGTTCTCCTGAAAGGCGTAGCCCATCGTCAGCACAGGCGCCGAGCAGGAGCAAGTGACGGAAGCGACGCACATAGTCCTCCGAAGCGATGCTCTCGGCGCGCTCGATGACCTCGTCAGTGAGGGCGACGGAGCTGTCCTCCTGCTTGTCCTCCCACGCCTTGTGGGTGAGCTTGATGCGCTTGCGTGACGGCGTAGCCGAAGGCTGCTCGTTGGCGTTGTCATCCCCGGTATACGCCTTGGCGTCGACGACGATCTCGTCATCCGAGATGACACCGTCCCCGTCCAGCGACGCCTTGACGGCAGCGGTGAATGGCCCGGACAGGCCTAGCGAGCCGTCGGCTGGATGCATGATCTTCTCCGATTCGTCGAGCAGGATGTCGTCGCCGATCGCGTCGAGGAGCTGCTGCTGGGCAGCGGACGGAGGGGAGACCGGAAGGATAGGCTCGCGGACGTCGTCAGGATCCTCAATCTCGATCATATCCTCGTCATCGTCAACGACGAGCGACCCAGCGGCGGAGGGCGACGTCGGCACTGGCGTAGGCGGCTTGGAGGCGGCCGCAGCAGTTGACGAGAGCTCCTTCCCGACCGCGGCGACGATAAGGTCCTCTTCCTCTTCTGCATCCTCTTGTTCGGAAGCTTCTGCAGTCGAATCGTGGTTCTCGGCGGTCGATGGGCCGGCGGCCGCGTTGAGGACGTCTGAGGCGGCACCTTCGGCAGTCGATGCGTCAATAACGCTACCCTCCTTGTCCGACACACTTGCGACACTCTCCTCCGCGGCCGGCAGGTCGGCAAAGTCGCGCACAGACGACGGCGAGCGAGGGTGAGGGCTCTTCTTGTCGGTCGACAGGTCGACGGTTGCGTCTGCGGCATCTTGCGCGGTCGACACGCCGATGACGTTGTCCCCTTCGCTCGACACACCCGCTAAGTCGCCCTCAGCGGTCGAAACGCCAAGGACGCTTCCAGGAGGCGAGGGCGAGCGACGAGGGAAGACTTCCTTGACCGTTGAAGAGGCGCTCTTGACGACTGGGACGGCGTCCTCGCCAATGGACACGCCGATGACGCCACCCTCTCCGTCAGATGCTGCGGCGACGCTGCCCTCGGGAGTAAAGACGCCAGCGATACTTCCAACAGGCGACGGCGAGCGAGGACGAGATGCAGCGGCCGACTTCGGCGCTGAGGGTGAAGGGACCGCAGGAGCCTCCACTGGCGAAGGGCTCGTCGCGCAATCTGCGCTCGAGCTCGTTCTATGCGGGCCCGAGCCGCTCTCGGTCGACTCGCGGCGCGTAGACCTCGTCGACGCTGTCGGGACCGGCGCCGCCCGGGTCTTCGACGAGGATGAGGGTGGCTTGACCGGTTCCGGCTGCTGCTCACGGTTCGTGCGCCGGGTTGAGGCCGTTGGAAGGGCGTGCAGCGTCGTGGACAGTCGGGGCTTGGCCTCGGACGATCGCTTCGGCTGGGGAGGCGGAGCGGCAGGCGGTGAAGGAGGCATTGAGGCGGGCGCGGACGGCGGGTCATCCATGAGGATGAGGCTGCCGCCGTTCTCGTCGTCGTCCTCCTCCTCTTCGAGCTCGAAGGTCGGCGCTGCGGCCTTCGTCGGACTGGTCTCGACAGTGGACGTGACTTGAGACGAGATTCTGGCAGGCAAAACCGAGCGAGCGAGGACCTTGCTAGGCGAGGCGGTACGACCCAAGGTCTTGACGGGCGACGCCGAGCGCTTCTTGAGCTTCACTGGCACCTCCGGCTCCTCCATGATGAGATCCTCGTCCTCGACACTCGCCTTCCCCACCGCAGAATCTGGCTCGACCGTGAGTAGCTCCTCCTCCCAGAGCATCTCGTCCTCGAACGCGACGAGCGTCACCGGCTTTGCACGTACCTCCTGCTCGTCCTCGCCCTCGGACGCGGAGACCGCGTCGTTCGCCGCCGCAGCGGGAGGCGACGGAGGAAGCGGGTCGATGGTCTCCTCCTGCAGGTCAAGCTCAGGCGGCGACGGACGGCTGGATATGGAAGCACGAGGCGGCGGTGAGGTAGGCGAGGCCAATGGAGAGCTGGGGAGTGAGGCGGCTGGAAGTGCAGGAGAACCGTCGACCGGGGCCGCGGAAGGCGCAGGGGGAGTGGCGGCTTTGTCGACTGATGTTTTGGCCGCTTTGTCGGCGGGAGGCGGGGCAGCAGGCGTCATGTCCTCCGTCAGCGCAGCCTTGTTGATCGCGGTGTTGAGGTCCGCCGCTGGTGCGTCCCCCTCGAGCGCAGCGGAAGGCTTCGACAGGAGCGGCGCGATGCTTTGCAGCATCGTCAACACCTGGATGTTGTTCATGCCGCCCTGGGCCGCTTCGGTCGCCTCAGTCGTCTCGGTCGCCGGTTGGGGCTCGGACTTGGACGCTGGCGAGGGCGAAGGCTCGGGTACCTCGACGCTCAGCGTTGGCCCGAAAGGAGCCACTGGCGTCAAGCCTGCTGCCACAGTGGGCGGAGAGACACCCTGCTTTGCAGCCGTTTCGGCGGCAGCGGGATGGGCGGACAACGACCCCTCTGCAAGCTGCGAAGCAAGACCTTCGCCTGCCGCCGGCGCAGCGTGCTCTTCACCCGTGGCCGATGCCGTAGACTTACGCGCCTTTGGCGCAGGCGGCTTGTAGATCCCCGGCAGCCCACGGCGCACGCGCGACGGCTTGCCCTCCGATGTCGACTCGGGCGCAGGGGACGCAGGCGTGGGAGCAGCGGCCTTGCTTGAGGACGCGATGGGCGGAGGGCGAGCCGGCAGTCGAGCGGCGGGCTTCGCGGGCGTCGCCTTCTTTGGGGACGAGGCGCGCGGCGCGGCGGAGTTCGTGGACGCGGGTCGAACGGCTGGACGGATGGCCGGCGTGGGATCGACGACGAGGGTTTCCTCTTCGTCCGGCAGGGAAGTGCTCGTCGTGGGGAGCGCAGCGGGGACAACAGTGGCGGTCGACGAGCTTGCGCTCGAGGTCGACGGCAACCTCGGGCTCGGCTTCGGCGCGACCTTGGCTTTAGGAGGTCTGGGCTTGGGCGGCGTCGGCGGGCGAGACGGGGGGTTCACCGGCCAGTCCTCCATGATGAGCTCCTCCTCGGCCGGCTCCTCATCCGACGGAAACAGCTCGGCCGAAGGCACGGCGGCAGGGTCGACGAGGACGTTCCTCTTGCGCGCGCCGGGCTTCCCCGCCTTTGCCTTGCCTTTGACGTCGGGCGTTGCTCCGGTCGACGTCGACGTCGACGACTCCCCCTGCGCGCCGTCCGCCGCCGGCACCGGCTTGAGCTTCGGTGGCCTCCCGCGACGCTTCGGGATCGGGTTCCCCTCCGCATCGACGTTGGCGGGCGCTGCCTTCGCCTTCTCCTCCTTCCTCCTCGCCTTCTCCGCCCGCTTCAGTTCGTCGTCGGCCTTGCGCTTCTCGCGCCGCTCGGCCTTGGCCGCCTCTGCCTCGCGCCCGCGAGCGGATCGCGCGAGGTACGCGCTGTAGATCGCGTCTGCCTCGCGTGAGATCTGCGCCGCGCGGGCGGGGTCGGGCGGGGGTCGCGGGTGGGCGCCGGCGCCGGCAGCGGTAGGAGGGGTGAATGAGGACGCAGAAGCAGCGCCAAAGGCGGCAGCGGCGGCGGCGGCGGCGGACGAGGATGGCCCAGGGCCGGCCGGGAAGGTAGCGCTGGCCGGCGGCGGCGTGCTCGAAGAAGCCGCGGGCGGTCCAGCAGCCGCACCAGGAGCAGCCGCCAGCCCACCGGCAGCCCCCGCAGCGCGCTTCCCGCCCACGGCCCCTACCGGCCGGAACCCGCCCCCCGCCGGCGCTGCTCCGGCCGCGCCGTACCCCGGGCCCACAGGCGCAGGCGCAGGCGCGAAGCTCGCGAACACCGCGGGCGCGGGCGGCGGGTGCGGGCGGGGTGGGGTGGGGCGGGCGTGCGCGCTCGGGCTGGCGGGCGGGTGCGCGCTGGCAGGCGGCGGAGGCACGGGGTGGGGAGGGGCGTAATGTCCCCCGCCAGGGAAGGAAGGGCGCACCCCGCCTGGAGGGAGGTGCGCCGGCGGCGGGGGTACGAAAGCCCCTTCGCCGTAGGGCCTGTACGCCGCCGTGCCGCCTGCGAAGTGCCCGTACGCATCCGGTCCGCTGGGGGCGTGCGGGTGGAGCGCCAGGGCGAACGACGGGTTGTAGCCGATGGCTCCTGGCGCAGGGACGGTGTCGAGCAACGAGGGGAGAGGGGACGCGTGCTGTGCAGCTGAAGCGTAAGGAGCGGGCGGGTGAGGATGCAATGCGAGCGAGGGCGCGGGGTGTACGGCAGCCGGCGGAGGTGGAGCGCGAGAGCCTGACGCCTGCTGCTGTTGCTGCTGGTGATGGTGCGAAGGGGCAGGCGGCGGGGCACTCGCGAAGTTCCTCCCGATCGTCGCTCTCGGCATACCCGCCTGCGACGAGCTCCCGCCACTCCCTGCACCGCCTGCGCCGCTCCCGCTCGCCCGCGCCCCGGCTGCGCCAGCACTTGCGGCAGCGGCAGCCACGGCTGGAGGCTCTCTGGGCTTCTTCGGTGGGAACGTGCGAATTCGCCGGCCGGCAAGGGTCGAGACGGATGGCGAGTGGGTGGGCGGGATGTCAGTCGCACCTGCCGAGGAGGGCATGCGCGAGGCAGGGGGAGGGGCGGAGGGACGGGAGGGGGTGGTTGACGGCCCGGCGGTCGGAAGGGCGAGGGCGCTGCGGGTCGGGCATGTCGAATGAGCATCGGAGAGCCCACTAGGATAGGAAGGAAGACTTACAACGTCCGCTGCACAGCCGGTGCATTAGGAGCTGCAGCCTTCGCTGCGCTTTGCGCGGGGGCCTGACTCGTCGACGCCTGCACGGGCGGTGCATCCCGACCCATCGCGACCTTGGCAGCATCGCCGCCGCCACCCACGGGCGCTGTCGCCGCCGCCGCCGGGTAAGACGGAGCAGGTCCCGCATCGGCAGCCCGCGCGAGGCCGCCGACGCTCGCCAGCCCGTCCCCGTCCAGCCGCCTGAGCGCGAGCTCGCGCGCCGCACCCGTCAGCTCGACGCCCTCCGTTGCGGAGCTTACGGGCGCCTGCACGACCGGCGCCGCCGCGAACGCAGGCGGAGGCTGGGGTGAGAGTTCAGGCGGGGGTGGGGTGGGGCGGGAAGTGGGTCGCGCCGCCGAGGGACGGGAGGGCAAGTAGTCCCCCCGCTCCAAGGTTGCGCTGGCCGGCCTGGGTCAGAGGGAGCGTCAGGACGTCTCGAACGACCGCTGCCCCAGGAAGACAGCAAGGAGGGGGTAGGACGCACGTCGCGTCCGCGGGCGGTCCAACCTCCTTCGCAGGCACGTCCTGCGTCGCGCTCGGTCCTCCCTGCACGGCCGCGCCCTGCTCCCGCTCGTTCCGAGCGCCGGCAGGCAAACTGCCTGCTGCAGAGATAGCGGCCGAGGCGTCCTGCGCCGTTGGGGGAGGGGCAGGCCCCTCCGCCGCCGCCGCCGTTATCGTCGTCGGCGTCGTCTCCGTGCGCGTCGCAGGCTCCGGTTCGGCCATCTCCACGTCCGCGCTGCGCCGCACCAGCGTGTCAACGCCCACTCCAGCGAGCGACCCGCACGAGGTGCGCGAGTGAAGACGTACTTGGTGTCCCGGGTTGCTGTGGATGGACCGCTCGGGGCGGCCTGCGGCTGCAGCTGCTGGTGCTGAAGGGAGGGTTCGAGCGGGCCGCCCACCTCCTCCCCCTTCGAGGCCAGCTCGCCGTCGGGCCTCTCCCGCACGGCAGGACCGGGCGCGCTATGGTCCGTTGTTCCTTGCGCTCGCGGGACGCCCTGCAGAAAGTCGGCGGCGGCGGCCGACGCCGCAGGGTGCGAGGCAGCGCCGGCGGCGGAGGGGCTCGCGGCCTGCTCCTGTTGCGGCTGGGGGTCGACCGGGCGCGTCGTCGTCGTCGCCGCCGTCGTGGGCGGGGGAGCAGGCGGCCGAGAAGGGTCCGACATGCGCGTGCTTGCAGAGGGGAGATGCCGCTTGCCCGAAGCCGGGTCGGTTGCTAGCGGCAGGCAAGGGCGTACAGGTCGGGCTGAGCTGGCTACCGCCGACGCGCGAGGCGACCAGGTGCGGGCGCGCGCGCTACGATATGTCGCGCAGTACTTACATACATGGCCATGTGCGTCTCGCACGCCGGCTGGCACCTCTCGAGAGGGTCGCTTGCCTGGCGGACACCACGGGCGGTGAAGGGAGGGGGAGGAGGACCCCCCGCTGAAGGTCGACGGGCTCGCATGCGGCTTGCAGGCGAGGGGGTTGAGTGCGAGCTGTAACGAAATGATATCCCCCTCTTCCCTCGCCCTCGCCCCCTACCCGCCTCGATCTAAGAAAGCCGACCTGCCCGCCCACTCGCCCGCCCGTCTACTTGCCCTGCAGGAACAGCTCGTTGAGCAGCTTGATCGTGTCCTCGGGGCACGTGACGGCGTGGCCCTCGGTGCGCGGGTCCTCGAAGATCTCGTAGTCGTTGCCGCCCTGGTTGCCCATCCGGCGCTTCAAGGTCAGCATGGGCGCGCGGCGGAGCAGAAGAGAGAGCAGGAGGGGGGGGGGGGGGGTAAATGAGGGGGGAGGAGGGGGGCAGAAGGAGCGCACCTTGTACGTCTTGTCGCCGAAGAAGTGGATCGTCGTGAAGCCCTCCGGGATGACGTGTTTGAGCGAGTACGTCTTGTCCCAGCCGGCGGGGAACTGCGGGGCGAAGGGGGAAGGTGTCGGAACGATGTGGTTCAGCACTAGCGGTGCGAGGGACGGTTGCGTTGCAGCAGGCAAGGACGCAGTTTGGAAGGGTGGGGGCGCGGCACGCACAACGTCGAACGAGATCTGCCCGCCGATCGAGTACGTCAGGCCGAGGTGGGCGAACTTGTCCTTGAGCGCCTCGACGAAGCGGGCGCGGAGGCCGTGCTCCTTGTCGTACGCCTCGAACGCGTTGCGCTCGGCCGTCGTCGCGTTGCGGCCGATCGGCGAGACGTTGATCATGCCGTTGCGGAACTCGACGAACGTGCCTCTGCGCCGCCAGAGTTATCCCCCGCCCCGACGCGCACAGAAAGACCCTCCATCAGCCGGTCTCTCTTTGCGACCACAGCGGCCTCTGCCGGCGCGCGACAAGGGTGCAAGCGAAGAGGGGGACGCACCGCTTGATCGGGATGTCCATGTCGGCAATGTAGTGCAGGATGAAGTTGACGAGCGGCTTGTACGCGTCCTCGCCGAGGAACTTGATGAACGACTGCGAGGCGAGCGGCTGGCCGTCCTTGAACGCCGTGAGGCCGTTCTCGGCGAAGCAGTAGTCAAAGTTGTTGAGCACTGCGGCGGGTGAACAGGGCGGGGCGGGGACGGGTCAGCGGAACGTTTGAGGAGCGAGCGAGAAGAAGGGAAGGCAGGAACCGTCAGCGCCGCCGGTGCTCAGTTGCTCTGGGCCAGCCGCACGAATGGCCATGTCAGCTCGGGCCAGGGTGGGGTGAGGTGAGCGAGACGCGAGGCAGACGCACCGACGATCTTGACGAGGTCGGACCCGCCGACGAAGGCGATGGCCGTCTCCCTGCGAAGCTTGGCGAGCGTCTCGAGCATCAGCGGCGACGCGCTCTGCAGGCGGGCGTGGGTGCACAATCAGCTCGAGACGTCGAGGGGAGGGGAGGGGTCGAGCGGAGGGACGGGAGGGGGGACGGACGAGGCGGGCGGGGGTGAGCGTGCCGTCGACATCGCTGGCAGGGGTGCCGCGGGGTCAGTCGCGAAGCGGGGCAGTGACGGGTGAAGGGGGGACGGACAACATGCAGATGGTCTTCGGGTGCGTGCGCTGGGCGAGGGGGACGGCCGGGGCGGACATGGTGCGCTAAGAGAGGAGGGAGAGGACAGTAGGACAGGATAGGGCTCAATCCGGTGATCGATGGACGCGACAGCGCTAAATCCGGCGGCGCGACCCTGCTACGGTCACACCTGTCTACAAGCATCCCCTTTACAAGCATAACCTCCCTACAAGAATCGACCTGACTTTGACCATAAATCGTGCGCGGGCGGCGCGAGGGCAACCTTACCCTTTAGAAGCATCCCCTGCACCTGCATACAAGCATGGCCAGTCTTGGGAATTGAGAATATGCTTATGCGCATCATTATGCTTGGAGACTCTTATATTGGTTTATAACCATTCTTCTTCAAGATTTATGCTCAACCATGACCGAACAGGTAGAGAGTAAGGGGAGCCTCTTGAAGAATACCTCTCTACAAGCAAGCAAGAGATAGGCCACGAAAACTACTCTTCTGCGGAGGTGTGACTGTAGTCCTCCCGCCGCCTCACCCTCATCCGCCCGCAGCCTGAGCCAGATCGCATGTCAACGTTGCAGCCCGCCACGTCGGTGCCTGCCTCGAAGGGGCAGCTGCTCTGAGGCGGTTGACAGGGCCGTTCGAGTGTCCTGCCAAGGAGGGGCAATAACAGACCCTTCCCAGCCGAGAAATCATGTCGCGCCGTAGTATATTATTTTGTCGGTGCTCGCTGGCACCACACAGTATCGAAGCGCGCCTCTTGGTCTACGCGCTCTACAGATCTCCTGGGAGGTCTCGATGCAAGGCAAGCGAGAACGAGGCCGACGGACACGACGTTGCCTGCTGAATCAAGGCTCTCAATAGTCAATCGCGCGCGGCCGCGAGGAATCACGCTGCGTGACATCTACTTACGTCTCGTCCGGCCGTAGTACGCACTCCCGAAGGACCTGCGCATCTGTCTCTCAACCAGTATCGAGCGGAGAAAGCTTGTCGCCTTGGCAAGAAATTCTCAAGCTACAGTCTGGTCCAGGTCCGCTCGAAAAAGGGTGTGTTGGAAGGCGAGATTATACAGCTTGTGGGAAAATTAGGCGGACGAGCGGCGACATTATCGGCGGCGCCGCACATGAGCGAGCGTCTCCATGTCGGTCGGAGGCGATGCCGAACGGACCTCGCTGGTGAAGCTCTCCAGGTCGTATCGTTTTACATCTATGCAGTTTTGCGAAGCTAGTGAAGTGGGTAAGGATCGTCTAAACTATAAGCCTCCGAGCCATCTGCCGCCGGTCGAAATTGACGCTCGGTCTGGCTCTACGGCTGCCCCTGTCCCTTGTCCTGTCCCTTGCCCTGCCCCTTGCCCCCCTTCCCCTTCTGCCAGCGGCCGCCGATGGCCAAGAAGTTCACCCACCAGAAGAAGGCCGTGAAGAAGGCCGGCATCCGCAAGCGCCACACCTTCACCTCCGACCGGCAGCGCGTCCAGAGCAAGCACGTCTCCACCGTCGCCGCCGGCCCGGCGCTCGACTTCTCGCCCGAGCTTGATGTCCGTCTCCTGCTGCTCGCTTGCTCCGCCGTGCCCTGGCGCTGACACACACACACCCTCTCTCCTCGTTGGGATTCCTCTCGCTCGCTCGCAACGCTCGCCAGGAGGCGGCCAAGACGCAGCCGCCGGCGCTGCTGCCTGCGCCGCTGACCCTCCACCTGCAGCACCTGTCGCTGCTCAACCTGACGCTGCCGTTCCAGGCGCTCGTCAAGCGCCTGACGCCGCTCGTTCCGACCCATGCCCTCTTGCTCTTCAACGCCCCCGCCGTCACGCAGGCGCTCGTCGACGTACTCGCCGACCCGAGCGAGACCCACGCTGAGGACGGCAGCGGCGCGATCCCCGCCGTGCTCGAGTTGCTGCCGTCGCTCGCAAAGTCGCTCCTCGCCGAGCTGCTGCCTGCCCTGCCCGAGGTGCTCGACCGGCTGCTCGCGCTCGCTAACTCGGCGCAGCACCTCCCTCTGCTGTTCGGCCCGCTGCCGGCGCTGCTCAAGCCCCTCACGCCGCTGCTGCTCGCGCCCGCGGAGGCGCCGACGCTCGACGCTGTGTTTGCCGTTTGGCGCCCATACCTTACGCTCGCGAGGGACGGCGGGAAGGCCGGCAACGATGAGGCGCGCAGGCTTGCCGTCGAGGGCTGGGGCAACGTCGTCCGCCGCGGTGGGCGCGGCGAGGTCGGCGCGCGACTCGTGCGGATGCTCGTTCAGGAGCTCGAGCGCGAGCCGGCGGCGCGGGAGGGCGTCGCGCTCGCTCTTGTCGAGGCCATGAAGGTGCGCCCACCTTGTCGCGCTCGCCCCTCGTCCGCATCCTGGCAGTACGCTGAAACCGAGCTGTCCTCGACGTTGCCAACCGTTGTTTCGCAGGGCCCAAAAAACACGATTCCGTCCCTTGCCCCCTCTCTCTTTTCGGCGCTTCTCGCCCAGCTTCTCGCTCTCCCCCCTAGCTCCCCAATCCCGGCCGCCCGCGTGCTCTCTAACGTGCTCACCGCACTCGCGCACCACGCCGCACCGGCGTTCAGCCAGCTCGAGCCGGTGCTCGAGGTGCTGCTGGAGGAGGGCGGAGAATTGATCAAGGCGGGGGATGAGCGGAAGCTGAGGGTCTGGATGGGCGCGCTTTGCGTGAGCGCGACCGTGCGCGGGGGGAAGGCGATCACCGGTGCGTTTTACTTCTGTCTCCCGGAGTCGTCGGTGCTCATCTCGCTACTTCGTCGACAGCGCCCCTCCTGCCCAAGTATCTCGCCCTCCTCCCGCTCCTCCAGCCGCTCGCCCTCGCTTCCCCGCGCGCCCTCCTCCCGGCGCACCTGAACCTCACGTCGGCCCTGCTCGCGCTCGCGGCCCTGCCCGAGTGGCTCAAGCTTCGGGCGCTCGTCCGCGCTCTGTACACCGCGTGCGACACCGCCTCGCGCCGGGCGCTCGTCGGGCTGTGGGTCGAAGAAGAGGGGGGCAAAGGGTGGAAGCGGGGCGGGGACGTGCTCCTCCGTCCGGTCGTGGAGGACACGCTCGCCCAGGACGTAGGTGGGGAGGACAAACTCGCAGCGCTCGGCCTCGTCCGGCACCTGCAGGGCGCGGGCCTGCTGTCGGCCCTGCCTGCGCAGGCGCTCGAGAAGGTCGCGCGCGAGCTCGCAGGCGTGCTCGAGCGCAGCGCCGCGCCCGCGGTCGGGAACAGCGACGTCGTGCTGCTCGACCTTGCGCTGTCCGGGCTGCAGGGACTCGCCGCGCAGCGCAGCGCGTTCTGGTCCGCGCTCGTCGCGCTCCTCCAGCGGCTCTTGCAGTCCCCCGCCGCGGCGTCTGCGCCGGCGAGCTTCGCGCTCGGCCGCGTACTCAGCACGACCGCCGACCTGCTCGCGCGTGACCCGGCGGGCACGCCCGACGTCCGCGCGCTTGTCGCGCCTGCGCTCGGCGGCATACTCTCGGCGCACGGGGCGGACACGGCCGTCCTCCAGGGGCTGGCCGAGCTGCTCCCCCTCCTCGGGCTGGCGGGCTCCGCGGACGCGTTCAGCGCGCACGTGCACTCGCTCAAGGGCGCGCTGCTCGTCCCTTCTTCCGCTGCCCGGCTCGCCGCGCTCAGCATCCTCGCCGCCCTCGCCCCCTCGCGCACCGGCGCCGGCGAGAGCGCAACGGGCACAGTCGTCCTCCAGCGGGCGGTCGAGCTCGAGCAGCTCGAGCTGACCGTCGAAGGCGCGCGGGAGAAGTGCCTGCGCGTCGCGAAGCTCGGCAGGGCGCTCGCCTCGCTGCAACAAGGGGAGGAGGTGTATGCGGAGGTCGGCGCGAGGACGCTCATCGGTGCGTGTTGCCTCTCTCTCCTTGCGTTGCTCGCCCACACGGCTGACGGCTCGCCCCGTGCGTCGTGCGAACAGCGCAACTCAAGGTCAACTTCCGGCCCCTGTACGCCGCCGTCCACACGGCGTTGTCGACGCTGACCCCGCTCCCCTCGCTCGGCCCGCTCATCTGGTCGCTCCTGGCCCCCGAGCTCGCGCTCGCCGCGTCGGGCGCGACGGATAGCGCGCCCACGGCCGTCGAGTGGGACGTCGAGATGCGCGACCTGGAGGAGGCGGATGGTGCGCCGGAGGTGCTCGCGGAGGAGGTCAAGCAGTTCAGGGACCCGTGGAGGACCGCGAGGGAGGAGCTGCTGAGCGTCGAGCTGAGGAAGGACGACGGCGCGCTGCTTGAGAGCATCCAGAAGGTCCCGTCTTCGCCCTCCCCTCTAGTGCAAGGTTGGCACGAGCTGAACCCCCCCCCCCCCCCCCTCCCTCGCTGTATGCGCCCTGTCCTCGCGAAAACAGTCGCAGCTCCCGGCCCCGCGCGAGCGGCTCGACGTGCTCAACTACGAGGTCAACCTCGTGCACACGCTCGCGGCGTCGGCCGAGCTCGCCGAGCGGCACGCGCGCGACGTCGTGCCCGTGTTCCTCGCGTTCGCCGCCCGGTCGCCGCACCTCGCGCTCGAGCCGTCGGTCGTCCTCGCGCCGCCTGAGGCGAGCAGCGGGGGAGGGCCGAGGCTCAACCTCAAACAGCTGCACGCCAAGCTGTCTGCGTACCTCGAGCTGCTTGCGAAGTTCAAGAACCCGAAGGCGCTGTTCAGGACGGACGAGCTGCACGCGCTGTACATGGCGCTGCTGGCCAAGGGCGACCCGCGGCTGCAGCAGCTCGCGCTCGACTGTCTCTTTACGTACAAGTCGGCCTCGGTCACGCCGTACAAGGACCACCTGACGCAGCTGATGGACGACGCCCGCTTCCGGGACCAGCTCGCAAAGTTCCCGCTCCAGGCTAAGGAGAACGACGCGATCGACCCGCGCCATCGCGCCGAGCTGCTCCCGCTCGTCGTCCGCCTGCTGTACGGCAAGCTGATCCAGCGGCGGGGCAAGGGCGGTGCGGGCGCGCAGACGCGCAAGCAGGCCATCCTCGCGGCGCTCGCCGGGTGCCTGCCCGGCGAGCTCGAGGTGCTCGTCGACCTCATGCTCAAGCCGTTCGCAGCGCTCGAAGGCGCGTCCAGCTCGTCCTCCGAGTTTGCGTTCGCGGACGACGACGTGCTCGCGACCGGCGTGCCCGGCAAGCAGCAGATCGGTTTCCTCACGCTCCTCGGCGACGTGCTGCGCCTGCTCGGACCGCAGCTCGTGCCGTTCTGGCCGAGGCTGCTCGGCGTGACGATGGAGCTCGTGCACCGCGCACAGAAGCGGCTCGGCAAGATGAAGGAGGACGAGGACGCGCCCGCCGACGGCAGCGCCGCGGGCGACGCCAACGACAACAACGAGAACGCCGACGACGACAACGTCGCGGAGGAGGAGGACGACGACGATGACGACGCGCCCGAACCGGCGCACCACGTCGCCCCGCTCCGCACCGTCCGCCAGCTCGGCATCAAGCGCTTCGCCGAGTTTTTCAAGTCGGCCGCCGCGCCGTCGTTCGACTTTGCGCCGTACCTCCCGCCTGCGTTCCGGTCGTTCATCACGCCCCGCCTCGCCGCGCTCGACGCGGAGAACACGCAGGCGCCCTCGGGCCTGCTCGAGCTGTTTGCGGTGTGGTCCGCGTCGGACAAGCAGGTGCCGATCCTCGTCGAGTACGACCGGCAGCTGCTGCTGAAGGTGTACGCGTGCCTCACGGCGACCAACGTCAAGCCGGCCGTCATCTCGCGGACGTTCGACATCGTCGAGCGCCTGCTCGCGCACGCGGCCGCGGCCGAGGACGGCGCGCAGAAGGACTTCCTCGTCGACCGCGTGATCCGGCCGTACACCGACGAGCTGCTCGACCGGCTGTCGACGCTCGTCGAGCGGCCCGTCGGGCTGGGTCCTGTCCGGGACGAGCTTGCCAAGCGTCAGATCCGCATCCTGTCGGACCTCGCGGCGTATGTGACGAATGGCGGCCAGTCGGCGCGGCTCGTCGGCCTGTTGTCGCCCATGCTGCGCCAGCCGCACAAGGTCATCTCGGAGAAGACGAAGACCAACATCCTCGTCATCTTTGAGAGCCTTGTCCCGCTCGTGCCCGAGTTTAGCGACCCGGCGTCTGAGTTCTTCACCAGGCTCTACTCGCTCCTCGCAACGCTGTTCCGGACGATCCGCGCGCGCCAGGCCCGCCAGGCCCTCTGCCGTGCGTTCGAGAAGTTTGCCGAGGCGGACCCGACCATCCGCGAGTCGACCGACGTCGTCATCGCGCTCAACGCCTTCTCAGAGAAACGCCGCGAGGAGCCCGACTTTGACCGCCGGCTCGAGGCGTACACGGCACTCAACGAGCGCCTGTACGCGACCATCACGCCTGCCGAGTGGCTGCCGCTGCTGTACAACATGCTGCACTTCGTGCAGGATCCCGAGGAGATGGCCCTCCGCGTCAACTCGGCTTACGCCATGCGCCGGTTCATCGAGCTCGTCGCCACACGCCGCGAGGACGAGGCGCTCCAGTCGACGTTTTCGCGCATGCTCTACCCGGGCATCCGCAACGGCCTGCGCTCGCGCGTCGAGCTCGTCCGCACGGAGCTCCTGAGCGTCCTCGCCGCCGCCGTCGGCGCGTGTGACCACATCCCGCTCATGCAGGAGATGCGGCCGCTGCTCGCCAACGGCGACGCCGAGGCGTCCTTCTTCACCAACATCCACCACATCCAGGTGCACCGGCGCGTGCGCGCGCTCCATCGCCTCTCGGACCTATGCGACGAGGGTACGCTGCGCAACTCGAGCCTGCTCGCAGACGTCTTTTTGCCCTTGATTGGACACTTCATCGGCGGCGCCGGCGGGGCCGCCAAGGTCGACCACAACCTCATCAACGAGACAATCGCGACGACGGGCAAGGTCGCACGCCACATCCGCTGGGGCGCGTACAACGCCCTCGTCCGCCAGTACCTCCGCCTCGGCCGCCTCAAGGACGACAACGAGAAGTACTACATCCGCACGGTCGTCGCCGTGCTCGACGGCTTCCACTTCTCGATGGAGGACGCCGTCGTCGACGAGCCCGTCGTCACCGAGGACGCTGAGGGTGAATCTTTCTGACAAGGTTGCGCACAGTGGGTCGTCGCTGACCTCTGATTCTATGCGCCGTGGCAGACGAACAACATGAGACAGAGGCCGCTCCTGCTCCGGATGCAGCTGCTGCTGTCGACGATGCTGGTGCGCCCTATCTTTCGGCTAAAGCTGGCCAGTGCTTGCGCTAATGCGTCCTACCTACCCGATCTGCAGCGCCCTCCGGCCAGCCGACCAAGTCGCAGGCGGTCCGCATCGCCGACGCTGTCGAGAGCAAGCTCTTGCCGACGCTGCTCCAGTACCTCGAGCAGAAGGACGAGACTGAGGACTCCATCCGGCTGCCGATCGCGATCGGTATCGTCAAGGTTGCGCTCAACCTGCCCGAGAGCACGCGTGACGGCCAGATCTCGCGCCTGTTGACGACGCTCAGCCAGGTGTTCCGCAGCAAGTCGCAGGAGACGCGCGACCTCGCCAAGGAAACCATCATCAAGATCACCGTCATCCTCGGCCCGGCTTGGCTTGCAAGCATCGTCCAGGAGATGAAGGCCTCGCTTCAGCGCGGCCCGCAACTGCACGTCCTCGCGTTCGTCGTCCACGCCATCCTCGTCCACGTTACCGCGCTCGCCACGGCAGACTTTAGCGACCTCGACGACTGCGTCGCCAACGTTGTCGCTATTGCCGGCGAGGTTGTATTCGGCGAGTCGGGCAAGGACCTGCAGGCCGAGGGCTTCAAGACCAAGATGCGCGAGGTCAGGTCGTCGACCGCCAAGGGCCTCGACACGTTCCAGCTCGTGGCTCGGCTCGTCTCGCCCGGCAAGCTCAAGGCGATGCTTCTGCCGGTGCGCGAGGTGCTCAGCACGACGCAGGTGCTCAAGATCCTGCAGCAGGTGGATGACGTCCTCCGCCGGATTGCGACGGGGCTCAACTCGAACGAGCGCGTCACGCCGGGCGACATGCTCGTCCTCGTCAACACGCTCGTTGGGCAGAACTCGCAGTTCCTCAAGGTCAAGGCCAAGTCGACGCGGCTCGAGGCCGACCGCAACGGCGCCGTCAAGAACTACACGGTCGACATGAAGCGCGTCGTCAAGAAGGAGGTCGACTACTACGGCGCCAACGCCCACAAGTTCGTCGCGTTCGGCCTCGAGCTCTTCATCACAGGCTTCCGCCGTGGCCACTTCAACTTTGCCGACCCTGAGATCCTCGCCCGGCTCGAGCCGCTCGTCAACGTCGTCGGCAACACGCTGTACGCTGCCGACTCGGGAGTCGTCATCGCGGGCCTCAAGGCCGTCAGCAGCCTCGTCAAGTGCCCGCTCGAGTCGCTGCCTCCCGCCATCCCGGCGCTTGTCCAGCAGGTTTTCGTCATCACGAAGCAGGCCGGCGGGACCGACTCGGAGGTGTGCCAAGCCGCGCTCAAGACACTGTCGGTCATCATGCGCGACTGCAAGACGATCGAGGTCAGCCAGAAGCAGCTCAAGTACATCCTCGACCTCATCTCGCCCGACATGGAGGACCCGGCCCGCCAGTCGACGCTCTTCACCATCCTGCGCGCCATCATCTCGCGCAAGTTTGTCATTGCCGACATCTACGACATGATGGACCGCGTGTCGGAGCTCATGGTCCAGGGTTCGTCGACCCAGGTCCAGGAGCTCTGTCGCGTCACGCTGCTCCAGTTCCTGCTCGACTACCCGCAGGGCAAGGGCCGGCTCAAGAAGCAGATGCAGTTCCTGGCCAAGAACCTCGCCTACACGTATGAGAGCGGCCGGCTGTCGGTCATGGAGCTCCTCAGCGCCATCTTCAACAAGTTCTCGCTCGAGCTTATCCGCGAGTACTCGGACCTGTTCCTCGTCGCGCTCGTCATGGTCATCGCCAACGACGAGTCGATCAAGTGCCGCGAATTCGCGGCCGAGCTCGTCCGCTCCCTGTTCCAGCGCATGGACGAGGAGCAGCGGTCTAAATCGATCACGACCCTCCACACCTGGGCGACGACGACGTCGCAGGCGCAGCTCCCCCGCCTCGCCGCGCAGGTTTACGGCCTGTTCGTCGATGCGCTCAAGACGGACGCTGGGCCGTTCGTGTCGATGATCTTGCTCGACCTTCAGGCGATGCTCGCGACCTCGGCCGTCACGCTCGAGGCGTTCGAGACGGCGCAGGACGACCCTTCGCCGTTCGAGATGGAGATTGACGACGAGCTCGACTGGCAGCTGCCGTACCAGGCGCTCAACTCGCTCGCCAAGGTCCTGCAGGCCCTGCCCGAGCGCGTGTCATCGGTCGAGTGGAAGCCCATCGTCGGCCACATGCTCTTCCCGCACGCCTGGGTCCGTCTCGCGTCCTCGCGCCTACTGGGCACGTTGTTCGGCACCGCGCCGCCCTCGTTCGACAAGGCGCATGTCTCGCCGACCGACACGGAGCCCCTTCAGCCGCGCGGGCTGTTCGACATTGCGCGCAAGTCGCTTCTCCAGCTCAAGGGCGAGAGCATCGACGAGGGCCTCGCGATGCAGGTCGTTAAGAACATGGTCTATCTCGGCCGGTGCTTTGCTCTCGGCCCGAGCGAGGCCAACGCCGCCTTCCCTGCGCCTGTTGTAGAGGAGGAGGCCGCGCCTGTCGACCCGTATGCCGAGGTGCCCGAAGAGGAGGAGGAGGAAGACGAGACTCCCGAGGAGGCGCCGGTCGACGTCGACGAGGAGATGGGCGAGGAGGAAGCCGTCGTTCGTGCGCTCTCCAACCCGCTCGCCTGGCTCTTCACCAAGCTTTCGCAGACGGCCCGACACGTCCTGATCTCGCGACCCGCGGTTCACGGCGGTGTCTCTGTGCGTTCAATTTTCGCTCTCTCAATCAGTGCGAAAGACTGACCGGATTCATGCTTGACGCAGCTCCGACGCTCGCTGCCCGTTCTCTCGATCTTCCGCCTCTGCGCGGCGCTCTTTACGATCCTCCCGGCCGAGCGGGTTTCGCCATTCCTCATGCAGGTCCTGCACCCGATCCAGCGCGTGCTCGACGGCGACATCAGGGGCGAGGGTGCGTGTTTTCCCCCGTCTTCGCATCCGGCAAGTACTGATGTCCGACCTCCTTATTCCACGCGCAGACGAGATGCGCAACCTTGCGATCGAGCTGCAGACGCTCGTCCAGGACAAGGTCGGCGTGTCCGCCTTCTCGTCCGTGTGGAACTCGATCGCGCGCACGAAGGCGATGAAGCGACAGGCGCGGCGTAACCAGCGCATCATCCAGGTGCGCCCATGCCCTCTGCCTCTCTGCCGGCGATCATCGGGACTGACTCCAGCGGCATGTCGCATTCTGCAGGCTACTACCAACCCCGCCGCCGCGGCCCAGCGGAAGGAGAAGCGCCAGGAAGCCAAAAAGTCGTCGCATAAGCGGCGCGACCGCGGCTTCGCCGACAACAAGCTGCGCGAGCGGCCGCTCAAGGCGCGCAGGACGCGCGACCCGATGCGCGACGACGACTAGACGTTTTAGGATGGTTCAGAAGGGACGCATTGATATGCATTTGCTTAGATCTCAAAACGGAGGCTCTGGATCGGTGTCTCTACAGGAGGGAACGATGCTGTACAACAAGGGTGGGCGGAGGGAACGAAAGACAGGTGTCTAAAAGGGCGGTTTGCAAAGCGGAAGAGGCAAGATTCAAGTCCTTGGTAGTCCGCAACGACGAGCGAGGGAACCGGTGAGCGCACGGCCATGACGGTTGACTACGGTTGGCAGCCCGAGCAGCAAGGTACGTCCGATTCCATAGCGGCGTCCGACGTCGGTGTCTGCACGCCAGACCACGTTGGCCTCGGCGGGCCCTTCTCCGGCTCCCGCGCCTCGATCCGCACCTCGTCCCCGCGCTTCTCGCACACGAGGCGCAGGCCGTCGAACGCCGGCCTGACAAACGCCTTGGCCCGCCGGACCTCCTCCGCCACCTCGCCGCCGATGCCGAGCGCCCTCGCGACGAACGCGTCCTCGTCGCCGGGCGCGCGCGAGCCGTCGAGCTCGCGCCCGAGCGCGAGCCACTCCTCGTGCGCGACGTGGTGCGCGAACCCGAACAGGTACGTCCGCGTCGGCCGGAGGCGGAGGATGGTCGAGAGCGCGTCGAGCAGGCCGAAGTGGGACGTGTGCGTCGTCAGGTACAGGCAGTCGAGCAGGACGACAGGCCACGGCGCACGGCGCTCGCTGGAGGCCGCCGACCCGAGCGCGGACGAGGACGAAAGTGCGCCATCGAGCGGAGGGCTGAGGGCCGAGCTGTCGTTCTGATAGCTGCCGATGGATGAAGGCGGCGAGGCTGGAGGGGTGAGCCACTCGCCCGCGCCACCCTCTGTCGGGCTCGAGCAGTCGAGCTTGAGCCCATCGAGCGCTGACCGCGCCCCGTCCGTCAACAGCAGCTTGTCCCAAACGCCCGGCGGGATGAACGACACGTCCGAGAGATAAACGATGTGCGGGTGGAAGATGAAGCCGAGGCAATAGTAGGGCTGAACAGCGGTAGGGACGGGTGCGGGTGGTGCGCCGGGCGTCGGCGGGGGCGAGAAGAAGCGGCCGTGGTGCACTACACAAAGCAATACCAAGACGTGTTCAGCGCACTGTAGCCGTACAGAAAGAAAGTTGATTTGGACGCACCATTTAACGGTGTGATCCGAATGCCCTCGACGAAAAAGTCCTTCTCCTCGTCAATCACATGCCACTGGAACGCAGGGACGTCGCCACCGCCGGTCGCTCGCGACGTCTCAACCATGTACGGCCAGCTGCTTGCGATCTCCTTGAGCGTGAAGGCCGTCTGAAGGAGGAGGGAGGGATGGGGATAGAAAGGCGGAAGGAGGGGGGGGGGGGGAAGTTGAGCGATCGTCAGTTTGCCTGAACTGCACGTATGCGGGCGCAGCTGCCGAACGGAGCGACGCACGCAGTAAATGTCAATATAGGGCTGAACAACGCCCTTGAGCGTCCAGCCACGCAGGTCATCAAGGCCGTTGATCGCTGAGGATTTTGAAGGTCAAGATCAACCCAGTGAAGATAGCGCCATCGGGCATAACGGCGGCTGAGGGCTCACCATCGGCGTGAGGGTGAGTGAGCAGGACGGCGTCGATCTTGCGCAGGCCGTGCTTGGGGAAGAACTCGAGCGCCGAGCTCAGGAAGCTCTTGCCGCAGTCGATCAGGATCGTCCTGGAATCAAGGCCACGGCGGATCAGGTCTGAGAGCGAAAGCGAGCGCGGCGAAGGGGATGGCCGAGGCACGGGGGAGGTGAAGAACGCACGACTTGGACCCGTCTGGCCGCTTCCCGCGCACGACGGCCGATGTGTTGCGGCGGATGTTAGCCTTGCCGGACGGCTCGAGCGTCGAGAGGCAGGTGCGGCAAGGCGGGCTCGGGTTCTCGGACAGGTGGTCGGTGAGGCAGGAAACGTTGGGCAGCTGGCCGGACGTGCCTGCGCGGACGGCAACGGGGGGGGAGGGAGGGGGGCTCAGCGCCCGTGCCGAGCGACAAGAACTCAGCAAAGACGCACCGGTGCCGAGGAGGAGGATGTCGAGGTCGTCGCTGGCGGCCATCTGGGCGGACTGGAGCAGGGGGGGGGGGGGAGGAGGTCGGGAGCAAGGACGCGGACGCGGCGGTCGTCGCCGTCGAAAGCGCTGCCTCGCGCAATCGCCGATGCCGCCCGCCGCCGCCGCAGAGACGCATCCGCCGGCGCGCCACTTTCTGCATCGGATTAACTCCGGCGTCAGCCCGTCAATGGAGCCCATCGCCGGGTCGTCCGATCGATCGGGAAGCGCTGGAGCGATGTCGTAGAGGATGTACTGTACTGTAGTTGCTCGCGAAGGAGAGGCAGATCAGCGGGTTGAACGGGAACGGCCTCGCCCTGCGCAGGCCCGCTTGTGCACCATTTGGCTAAAGAACGTGCACAAACCACTCTTGGGACTCTTGAGAAATCGACGGCAGCAGTGGAAGGGTAGTGGACAGCGCAGGCAGAGATGCTGCAGCCGTACCAAGGCTGAGAAGGGGCATTTGACGCGACGAGCGCAAGGTCGGACGCCTGGACGAGCAGCACGTCGCGCAGTCGCCCGACCTCAGCGCGGCAACAACGTCGACGGAACATCTGTCGATACAGCAGGTCGAAAGCAGGGATGGATACAGTGGGGAAGAGGTGGGTAACAATACATTCAAGGCGCTGCTCAGGCCAGGTACTCCTCAAACGACTCCCTGGTCAGCTCGACTGCCCAATGCAGCAGCGTCTGCCTCAGGATTGGCGCGACATCCCCATCGTCCAGCTTGGCTGCACCGCCGGCCTGCGCGATCTTCTTGACGAGCCCCGTCTTGAAGCGCCCGCGCGGACCCGCGCACCCTGCCCAGCGCTGGATCTGGCGATGGTCGTCGGGCGAGCGGCGACCGAGCCAGAAGTGAAAGTACCACTGCGAGCGCCATGGGGTGTATCAGTTGCCCGCTCAGGCACCAGGTGGGAGGACGGACCTCCATCCACCCTCGCGGGTCCTGCGCGCGGATCCAGCCGGCCTTCTCCCAGTCTTCGATGCTCTGGGACGCCTTGACGCCGTACTTGTTGATCTCGGGCCGGTACGTCGTCGAGCTAAGGTATGTGTCGGCTGTGAAGGGGGGCAGGGGGAAGTGAGCCTCGGCGGCTTGTGCGAAGAAGCGCAGCAGGACCCGGAACGCACCGTCGAGGGGCGGGTCAGAGTACCAGTCAGTCGGGAAGACATCGTAGCCGGCCGGCAGGTGCTCTCTCTTGACGCTCGAGTGGAAGGGTCTGCGAAGCAGTGAGATCGCCCGCGTTAGCAGAGCGAGTCGGAAATCAAAGGCGAAGGACGAAGCCCTCACCGCCAGTATGTCCCTCCGAAGCTGCCCGCGCGCATCACCTCCCACGGCGCGACGTTCGGCGTGAACCCCTCGAACCCGGCCTCGAAGCGGAACGTGCCCATGTGTCCTGTATCGCGCGCCGGCTGAGGCGCGACGTACGATGGGTCGTAGTCCTCTGGGATGGCGAGAGACGGGTCTGGCGCGCGAGGGAGCTGGCGCAGGTGGGTGATGCTCGGCCTTGCATCCCCTCCTCCTCGGCGCGAAGAGCGAGTCGACCGCGCGTCCTCGTCGTCGAAGAAGACCGCCCCGTCGCCGGTGTACGCGGGCGCCGGTCGGCCAGAGAGGCGCGACGACTTGCGGGACGGCTCGAGCGCGACGAGCGCAGCGGCCGAGGAGGACGGCTCTGACTTGCGCTTCTTGGCCGGCCGGGGCTCGGGCTTTGGAGGCTTGTACTCGGGCGGCTGGGGGGATGCGTGCGGAATGCTGCGGTCAGCGGGACGGGAGGCGAATCGGCTGCAGGGAGGGAGGGAGGGAGGGAGGGAGGACGGACGGGCTCGATCCCGAGCGACGCCAGCAGCTGCTTGTTGGCGGCGATGTTGGCCAGACGGGCCTGCTCGTAGTCGGACATGATGTACAGTAGCTGGTTCTTGGCTCGACTCGACGAGCGTTGTCAATGGTTCGAAAGCGTTGACCAGAGGCCAGGAGGGGCTGAGGAGGTCGATCCGCGCGCGCGGGGGGCGGAGTGCACTGCGTCACCGACGGCACGTACTCCTCACTCCTCATGCGCACACGACCCTACCCTCTCAGCACACTGAACAGCTCGCGACGAAGACCAGACTGAAGCTCGCAGGACACGCCAAGGATTGGACTCGAAAGTAGGCATGGCAGAGCACAGCCGATGCGCCGCTTCCGAATCACGAGTAGTCGTCCTCACACCGGCCCTACGAGAAGACCTCTCACCGTCCAACAAAGGGGGCAAGGGGGCTCAACGCGCAGAGCCCAGGGTCCTTGGTGGAAGGGATTTACTCGTCGGCCTCGGCCTCACCCTCGTCGGCGACGTGGGGGTAGGTGAGGGTGAAGGTGTCCTTGGACGTGGCGACGACGCGCATGAAGCCGCCGCCGACGTTCTTCTGCAGGTACTTCTTGGTGAGGTACTTGACGTAGCGCTTGGAGAAGGGGATCGTCGACGTGATGGTGAGCTTGGTCGCCTCGCGCTTGAGGGTGATGGCCTCGCCGAGGTTGCCGGTCTTGCCGTCAACCTTGATGCGGTCGTGCATGTACTTCTCGTACTCGGCGGCTGCGAACGGAGCGAGCGCGGGACGAGGCTCAGCTGACAAGCCCCCCAAAAAGGAACAAAAGCGGGACGCACCGTCGAAGATCGAGTCAGCGACGGGCTTGGAGTAGTCGACCTTGAAGACGGTCTTGGTAGCGGCAGCGGACTTGGGGGCCATTTTGAAGGACTGCGAGCGGCGAGAGGGGTGAACGGATCAGCGCCGTTCGAAGCTCGGCGGGTAGGAGCGAGACGAGGGTGCAAGACTCACTGAAGAAGGCTACTGAAGGGGGGTACAGCAAACCGGGTGGGGACGAGGGATGAAGCGAGGGCTGAAGGGGAGGGGAAGCTCGCTCGGCCGCCAGACTTTTTCGCCGCCGGGCGCGGGGTGCCAGCCTCGGCGGACGCCTGAGCCTGGCACGGCTACCGTCCGCTCGTCCAACAGCGACGACCGCTCGGCCTCGCCTTCGCTTCAGCCCTCGCCCCTCGTGCAGCCATCGACATCCGTCGTCGAGCAGCAACCACCGCAACGGTCCCGTCTGCTGGCCTCTCGGGTAGCTTCTTCGTCGCGCACCCCTCGGCGCCCCTCGCGGCCACCCGCCCAGCATGCGCATCTCCATCCTCAACCGGCCGCTGTTCAACAGCTTCTTCGGCGTCATCGACCTCAAGCAGGGTCCGTCTGGCTATCCTTTCAACTCAGGCGTTCCTACTGCTGACCTCGAGCGACGTCTGTTGCAGGCGTGATGCTCGTCATCTTCTTTGGCGTGCGTGCCCTCCCCGCCTTGACCGCGCGCGCTCAGAGCGTCGCGTCCCGCCAACCTCACCCGCAGCCACAAGCTGACCTCGAACCTGGCTCTTCTCGCCGGAGCGCAGCTCTTCAACAAGGTCGCGGGCGTCTACGGCCTGTTCGGCGCCTTCTTCGCCAGCCAGACAATCGGCCAGCTCTCGTTCTTCCTCTACTCGACCGCGACGCTCGCTGGCTTCGTCTGGGGGCTCAAGGCCGTCGTCGAGGTGCGTCTTCGCCTCTGTGCGGCGCCCGGGGTTGAAAGGATTGGCAGGCACATGAATTTTGTGCTAACGGCTTTCTGATGTTCTTTCTCGCGCCGCCCATGTCCTGTTGCGCATCCCCTTCCAGGAGAACTCTGCGCGCGTCCTGCTCCTGTCACACCTTTACCTGCTCGACCACCTTATCTCGACGCTCTACACGGTCCTGTTCGCAATCGTCTGGTGGGTCTACATCCCGCACGACGGCCGGCGCATCTCCAACTCGGCGGCGCAGGCAGCCATGGTCGCGCTCGCGAAGAGCAGGGGGGACATTGCGCAGGACGAGGCGGACATGGACGATGAGGACCGGGCTGCGGCTGCGGCTGGTGTCTGGGGGCACGAGAAGGCGTTCGCCGTTGCGGTCCTGCTCGGCTGCTGGCTCATCAAGGTCCGTCCAGCCCCGTCGCTGCCTTCCTCCTGCCGGCCCCAAACTCACGTTGATCCACCACGGCGACCCGCCCTCGCTTCAGATCTACTTCTGCCTGATTCTGTATTCTTTCGCGTCGCACCTCCGGCAAAACACGTACCGCGCCCTGCCCCTTTCCGCCTCCAACGACGCCGACCCCTCGGCGCGCGCGGCCGTCTACACGTCCCCGCCTGCGCACGCGCGCACGTCGAGCCGCGCGAGCATAAGGGCGAAGGAGGACCAAGCAGGGGAGGAAGTGTTCAGCTGGCAGGAGGAGGCCGAGGACAAGCGAGATCATGGCGCAGGCGGCAGCGGGTCGAAGCGCAGCGGGGAGGGGTCAAGATGACCTGGCGCTGCTTGCTTCTGCCATCCTTCCGCCGCAGCGCTGCGACCACCTTCCACACTTCTTGCTGGCATCTCTAATGAACCTAGACGACATTTGATCTGGCGCTGTTAGCGAGCATTCAGCAGGCAGCTAGGACGAGGGTGAGCAGTAGGTGCGGTCAGGGGGAGGAGTACGAGTCCTTCAGCAAGAGCCGCACGCAAAGACGATGGCGAGCCGATTGACGTCGACTTGGCCACTCTGCACGAGTCGGAACGCACCTTTCCAGCATTGCACGAGGTTCGGAGACTACCGGAAAGTCCTTCTCTGCGTTCGATCTCGCGCTGAAGAGCGTATGGGCGAAGGGCGATGAGTCGGGGGGATGCAGTCGGGGGCGCAGCTCGCAGTCCCTGCAGTACGGACGGCCGGTTGACGTCGAGCTCCCTCTTCATCGCAACCTGCAGTCTCCCTCGGTACTCGTAGCCCCATGTTCCGCGCGGTGACGGTCGACAAGCATCACGCGCTCGGGAACCCCTCGAAGCGGCGGTATGCGCCCCCCCCCCCCCCCCCAAAGCCAGTCGAGGTGCGTTTGACCTTCCTCCCCTGCCCTTCCTTCGCTCAGGGACTGATTAGGCTCTCCGATGTGTCCAAGGCTCTATCGCTACGCGCTACGACGAGCAACAACGGCCGTGTGGGTGACGGTCGTCCGTCCATGCGAGGTGCGTCGCGACGCGCGCAGTCCTGACCAAGCCTAGGCAAGTCCAGGGCTGCACTGACGCTTGTCCTCATCCTGCCCATCTCAAATACGCCTTACAGTTCAGGTTGAGGCCGGCGACAACTTCGAGATTTCTTTCTTGGTACCGGTGCGTCCTTCTATCCGCATTGATGCTTGCGCGCCCAATCTGACGAGTGCCTTCGCACTGCAGCGAGCACTTGTCGGGGGTCCGAGCCGAGCTCGCCGCACATGTTTCGCTAGTCTAACCATCGAGAAGGACGACGAGCGCGGGCATCATGAACGGGCGGGCGTGCGCGCGTCCTTGAGTGCGTCGTGACGCGCAACCTCCCTTCGGCAGCGCGCCAGCCGGCGCTCGTCCTCCTTCTGCTTGACCCGACGGCGGCGGCGCACGCCTTGATCACGCGCAGGACTGCGGAGTACCACCCTCTCTTGCTGTCCCCTCCTGCTTGACGCTGCTCATCCTGTTGGCTAACAAATCGCTTACTGCCAAGCATGGCCTGAGTGATACGCCCGAGGCGGCCGATAACTTGACGAACCATCACCTTAGCTGCTGGACCGATGATCTTCACGGCCCGGCGCCCATTGAACCCTACCTCAACCCACTGCGTATATTTTCGGCCCTCCAACTGCTCACCTTCCATTCATCAAGCGCTTCTCGGATCTTGACCGCATCACACGAGAGATCATGTATCTCAATCTCGGCCTGCCCCTTTACTGCGACCAATCTCTGCATCCCGGTCCCACACCTGCGTCCCAGGTGTACCCTTCCTTCTTGAATGGCACCCACCCGGTTCGCTGCATGGCGGACGAGGTCGTGCTTGCCCTTGTAGCCCGCCGCTTTACGCTACATCAGACGGTCAGTTTTCCGTGCGGCTGCAGGGTCGACAACGCCGTGGATCACCGCGACTTCACGTTCAACTGGCTCGAGCTTCGGACCAACATGCGCGATCTAGTACTCGAGCTTGAAGCGCTCGGTTGGGGTGGAGGTGCTTGACATGGACGGCGAGTTTTGGGCCAAAGAGTGGTTTGGAGACCCGTTCGAGAGGTGGAGCGGTTCAGACGGTGCGTAGCACATCTCGTTCTTTCATCCAGGGAGCGGCTCGTCGTCTCGCTTGATGCGTAAAGTCCTGCCGCAATAGATGTCTTTCCTCATACGCCCTCGATGTCGCCTGCTGCGAAGTGACGTTGGTGATGCGTACTTAGAGCGTGCCCTGCCTGTCATTCTCACCGGCGCGTTCTTCGCGAGCTGTCAACAGCATCCTCCCGTCTTCTCCCCGACCTCGATACGCGTTAGACGTGCTCTGCGACCCCCTGCCATCTTCGCGGGTTCATCACTGTCGGTCTTGGGCGCTCGACGCTACTCTCAACGTGGGCCGCAGCTCCTGAAAGGAAGAGACGCGCCGGTCTGCAGCTTGCAGGCATTGACCTCCCAGTCAGTGTCCCTTCACCCTTCAAGCGCTCGTGCGCAGGTCCTGACACCTTGACTCACATGAAACTCTTCATAACACCTTGTCGACGTGCGTTGACGGTCCCAGTGGCCTCGCCTCCTTCGCAGCAGCCCGCTATGGCGCGCCCGCCCCTTCCACCGATGATCCTCAACGCCATCATCCACGACAAGAACCCGCTCTCGCTCTCACGCCTCCTCGAGCTGTCGGACGCGGATCTTTCGACAGTGCTTGAGGCAAAGAAGCATCAGTCGAAACAGCTGCTGGCAGCGGTGGAGGCTCTGGTATGCTCTTCTGCACTCGTGCGCAGCCCTTCAATCCTGACTCTGCCTCATCGTTCCGCAGCTTGCAGAGAACCCAGATGGCAGCGCTGCGGCGCTTGAGGACGGGGCGAACGCATTGGAGGGCCTTCAGAAGCAGATCAAGCAGCTTAAGGACGAGCGGCGGTTCCGCAGTCGGCAGGCGTCCGGCTCGTCATCCCTTGCGAGCGACGTCCAGCAGCTTGCACCAGCACCCTTGAAACCGAACGAGGTTCCTGCGGCTAGCACTGTACCCACGGGCACTGTCGTACAGTCCTCGCATGCTGCTGGCGCACGGCATACACCCGCTGTCGAGCAAGGAGGGCTGCCACCTGCTACCCGCGTCTGCCCTGGCATCAACCGCGGCCGCTGCTTTGCTCCGCGCCCGCTCACAAACGCCGACTTTCAGCAAGTCATCATCGGCGGCTTTTTCAAATGCTGCACCTTCTGCCGGCAACAGCGTGCGCTTGTCAGGAAGAATCGGCAGTCGGCGAAGGGGGCCGAGCTTGGACTCGCGAACGAGAACGGGGCCGAGTCGCGGTGCGTCCGGCTTTCAGCAGCATGTTGACTTGGAGAGCGAAATTCTGACGACGAGCGCTTCCGTTGCAGAACCTCTTCCCCCGCGGTTGCCGACCTGAAGCGTGATGAACACTCAGTTGCCGGACCCGGGCCAAGCACGCTCGCGCATGCCTCGCAGTCCCGCGCACCTTCCCCTCCTCCCCCCTCGACAGCCATCACAGACGCATCCGCCGCGGACACCGATCTCGTCCCCGTTTGCAAGGGCTACACTGGCTTCGCCGGCTCGTGCCGCGCCCGCCAGGCCGGCGTCACGCTCACGCGGGCCGACTTCCTGAACGCTAAGGGTCGGCTCCTGGTCGCGTGCAGGATGTGCAGGGCCGCGCAGAGCGCGCGAAGCAGGGAGAAGGCGGCGGGCGTGGCGAAGGAGAAAGGACTGGCAAGGTGCGTTTTAGCTGCAGTCGTCCGCGCGCTCCCCGTCATCTCAAAGCTGAGTCTATTCTCCGTGCAGCTCAAGTTCAGGAGGCCCGGCTTTGGACTCTCCCTGCGAGAAGGCTAAGCGCGTGAGTCCAGTGCGGCCTGACCAGCAGTTTGCCCTCACGTGCTCACTTATCCTGCCGCGGTCTTCACAGCCCGCGGACGGCCCTCTCGATGGACCACGGGCAGGGAAGAAGAGAGCTGTCATGAAAGATGCCGACGTCCTGTGGCTGCTCGACGAGCTCAAGTCGCTGTTGGTTGACGCTGTGCGTGCCTGCGCTGCCTTCAGCTCCAGGTTCGTCCTCTCTCATGCTGCCTAGCCCGCTACGCGCTCAGTGACCGATGACCTTTCATCTTGTCGCAGCCTGCAACATTTGTCGGCCCCTCCGCTGGAGCAGGGCGAAGCGCTCGTCTTCGAACAGCAGCTGCAAGAGGCCGTCATCGCACGCGGGTCGGTCCTCCTCGCCCTCTCCGCGCTCGTTGCCGCTCCGCAAGCTACGGCCGTGCCAGCCGACGCTGCTTCTCTCACTGAGGTACTGAGCGCGTTGGAGGAAGGGCCGGCGGTCTTCGGGCGGAGGGAAATGAAGGAGCACGTTGTAGAGTGCTGGGCGTTGTGGGTCAGTCCTGCCCTCTTCTGCCCTGGTCGCTCTAACACTGATACATCATACCGGGGTCCTGAAACACAGCGTGTCAAGCAGCATATCTTGCAGGGCGTCGACGACCTGCCGCGCCTGACGGCCGTGATTGATGCGTGCTTCCCGCCGCCCGTCGAGTCGTCCGATCCCAAGAAGGCCGCGCTCGAGACGGGCCATCACCCGGGGTCGCTCATCTTGCGCTCGATGTGCTTCATGCTGCTCAAAGAGGCGGTCGTCGCTTCGCTGTCCGACGAGCCGTACGTCCCTTTCCGCACCATCCTAGACGCACCAATGGGATATGCTAACGGCTGCCATTGCCCTCAGACTCGATCCGACCAGGATCCGAGCGACGATCAAGCGCCAGAGCCCGCGTTACTTCTCGCTCGCCGCGCCCGTTTGGGAGGACGTCAAGCAGAGCCTGCTGGACTGGGCGGGTCGAGGCGAGGAGGCGGCGGAGAAGGCGAAGCCTGTGCTGGAGGGGGTGCGCGGAAACCTCGCTTCTCAGACGACAGAGGCGGAGGTTGACGCTGTATGATCATTCATTGACCGTGTGACGAGTCTCCCTGCGAGCGGCCCGAGCGTTGCGAGCGCACCCGGCTGCGTTGTCGTTGCCCCTTTTCTGGCGGCGCGCGAAGATCGCACAAGCGCCTGCCCGCTCAACGAACTGCTTTAATCCTCCAGCCACCGTCGGCCCCCTTTCCTCAAGTCGCTGAAGTGCATATAACAGGTCCCCGGCCTCGAATGTCGCATGGCTGATCCACAGTCTGCTCAAAGGTAGATGTCCTCATCGCTGAGGATCAGGTCAGCAAAGAGGCTGTAAAGGATTTACGTGTCTTCGCTCGAGTCCGTCGTCAACGATGCGTCCGTCTTTCCTATCAATACCTCGTGACCCGAAGCCTGAAAATGAATCCTTTTCTCAGGCCGGCGCAACTGTACTTATTCGTGCTCTGTGTGCAGGACTCGGCTGGGGCTGACCATTACACTACGCGCTTGCCCCGTTGCTGCGCACGCACCCTCAAGCAGGGAACATCAGCAAGCACCTCGTCCGCTTCGGGGACGCCGCGGTCAATGCCCTCGACCCTTTGATCGGATCGAGTGTGCCCGTCTACCCTTGCATGTCCTGGAGCATCCCGTTCCTCGCCGCGGACGAGCTGCGGTTCGCGGACAAGCCGTGCTTCAGCGTCGCCCTGACGCCCGAGGAAAGGCTGCCGACACTGCCCTTATCAACGCGGCTCATCCCGCTTGACTTCAGGCTCGTGCAGCCCCCGCTTTCGGCGGCGTCAGCGATGGACTTTGAATCTGACGGGTCGGCGTACGCGGCGCCGGGACACAAAGAGTTTGTAGGGATAAACCGTCGGGAGTCCATCTAACCCTCCTTTGAGGGCCGGTGCAAGCGGTGTACGTAAGCTTGCAGGGGCCTGGAGGGAGAAAGGTTCAGAGACGGCGTCGGCTGGTGGACGAGGATTAGCTCTGGGGGGTTGGCATCCGCTGGAAGGACGTGCGTCTACTTGTTTCATCTGCTCGTGGGAAGAGTGTCAGCATGCCCGGGCATGCTGACAGAGTTTTGTGCGACGACAAACCACCATTGAGTTCCTGGAAGGCAAGTTGCTGCTTTGATCAGAGGACATCCTCCAACGGTTTCTCTCGTCCGATCCATCTCGTCCTGCCATCGACCGGCTTTCTCCACAGCAATGATCGAGCGGTGTGCTGCGCGTCCCGTATGTACCCCCACAATGAGCTTTGCGCAGATGGCCTGCCTCGAGGCGTGAGGGAGTCAGGCATCAGCGTCATCTGCCTGTCAGCATATCCCAGGCGCGACGGCCCCGACCCAGGAGGATGCGAGCGCGTTTCCCTATGTAAGGGTGGTTTTTACGGCAATCGTAATCATCGTCACTGCTCTCTCGTAAACCAAGCCTCGCAAAGGACGACTCTTTTCCGCCGCCACACCAGAGCCCTGTCCTCCTCCGCCCTGCACTTGACGACGCATACGACGCACGATGGACGGCCACATCCCAGGCCAGCCAGCCGACCAGCCCAGCCACCCCGACCCCGTCCAGGACCAGCCACCGACCACGGATGACGCACCCGTCTCTACCGACCCTGCCATCGCCCCTCCCGCCCCCTCCGCCGGCGACGTTCCGACCGACGACGCGTCTCCTGCCGACGCCGGCGCGTCCACTGCCGAGGCACCTGTCGCCGCGCAGACGTCCGACAAGATGGACATCGACGGTTCGTCCCTTTCTCTGATCTTCCTAGCCGTCCTTCAGGGTGGATGGGGTCTCAGGCGTGCGTTCCGGAGCGAGACCGAACTGACACGAGCTTGCATCTCCTGTCCTACCTGGCTCTGCCCTTCCATCCATCCTGCTCTGCCCTCCACCACCCCACCAGACTTGACGACGCAGGCGCCTGCTGAGGCTGACCCAGCCGACAGCCCGCTCTCGGATGCCCCCGCGGAGGATCCGGCGGACCAGCCGCTCGACGACGCGGCCGCGCTCCGGGCGAGCGTGGCCGCGCGCGACGCAGCCAAGGACGCTGCAACCACCGGCGACGCCTCAGGGTCGACCTCTGACGCCGTCGCCGCTGCCGCCGACTCGCTCACGTGCTCGCGCTGCGGGACGTTCACGTGCGGTCAGGAGCTCAATCTCGAGGCGCACCTGCGCGAATGCCGGCGTCGGCCGCTCCCGGACCACCTGCACGTCGTCTACCCCCCGACATCGCTCTTCCCCACGCCCGCCGAGCTCGAGGATCAGCAGGCCAGCGCGGATGCCAGCAAAAACGACAAGGATGGCTTGTCGTCCGTCGTCAAGGCCAGCAAGATCGTCACCAACGCCGTCGCGAACCACATCGCGACTCCGAGCACGTCCCAGGCACCTGCGCCCTCTGGCGCCGCCGCGGGACGCAAGGGTCCGAAGCCGGGGCCTAAGGACTCGAACGTGCCTACCGCGCGTGGCGGCAAGATCACCGTCGCCTCGCCTGCCGGTCTGGGTGCGTCATACCACTCTATTCTCTTTCGCGCGGATGAAACTAATCTCTCTGCTGTCCTTGCCGCAGTGTTCACGATGAAGCGCGACCCGCGCTCGAAACGATTCAAGTGCCCGCGCTGCCAGTCGTTCTCGCACGGCAACCCCGTCAATTTCCATGCGCACGTCTCGGACGAGTGCACCGCGCCGTGGCCAACCGAGCTCCCCGCGTCGGACGCCGGCGCGAAGGCCGGCGCTGGGCGCAAGGGAGGACGCAAGGCGGCAGTGGCGGCGGCGGAGGACGAGCCAATGGAGGAGGACGACGATGAGGAGGACGACGAGGTGGACGAGCTCGACCACGAGATGCACGACGACGACCACGACGACGAGGCGGACGTCGAGGCCGCTATCTTGGGCGCGGGAGCGGCGGACGTCAGTGTCGAGGACGTCAAGCTCAGTCAGGGTGCGACGTCGGACCTGTCAGAACATGAGGACGGCGCGGAAGGCGCTACCGCCGCCGCGGCTGTTCCCGCTAGTGCAGAAGGGACTGCCGAGGGTGAAACCGCCGCTGAGAGCGCGTCTGCCGACCCCGCCGCTCCTGCTGCCGACGCCGCGCTCGCTGCCGACGACGCCTCTGCCGCGGCCGCCGCCGGTGCGCCCGAGCTGTCGCTTGAGCCGCCCGCGCCTGCCCCGCCGGCCGTGAATGCGCGCGGCCTCGTCCCGCGCTCGTCCTCGCTCCGCTCGCTCCGCGCCAAGCCCATCAAGATCATGAAGGAGGTTAACTCGGACACCGACTCGGACGACGGCGACGCCTTCGACCTCTCGGCCGATGACGGCGCCGACAGCGACGACGACGACGATGGGGAGCATGTGCCAAGGGGCAAGGCGAGCCAGCCGAGGCGCAAAAAGCGCGCGTCCACCGTTAACTCGGACGGAAGCAGGGTGCGTTTATTTAATTTCTCTTGCTTGCTCTTCGCCCTCGCATCCGTGCATGCGAACGTCTGGCTGACACCCCTCTCGCTTGCGTGTACAGGCTGGCCAGCACGTCCTCCAGGAGGGCGAGCAGTCGTCCTGGCAGGTCACGTGCCGCATCTGCACGCCGGCGCTCGCCTTCACGAACCAAAGCGTGAAGAAGGTCGTGCGTCCCACTTCCCTCACGCTGATCTCCGCCTGCGGATCGATCGAGCATGAACTGACCATGGTGCTTCCTCGGTCATTGCTGCAGCACCACCGCATCTTCCACCAGACCATGGCGACCATCGGCGCGGCCGAGCCTGGACACAGTGCGCCCTCTTTCTATGCACTATCGCCAGCGCGTTTTTGGCTGACCTTCCGCTTGCCTTTGTGTCTTGCGCCCGCAGCCATCAAGGTCTTCCGTGTCGGCGAGACGTTCACGTGCCCCAAGTGCACCAACTTCGTCAACCGTGACCCGGTCAGTCTGCAGACGCACGCTAAGAACTGCAAGGCCGTGTACGACGGCCCGACCGAGCCCCCCGCGCCGCCGCCGGGCGAGAACGAGAAGAAGCGCGGGCGCAAGTCGACCGGTGCGGCCGCGCCCAAGGCCGAGCCAATCCCGGTCGAGTTTGACGCCGAGGGCAACCCCATCATCCCGCCCGACGCGGTCGGCGCAAACGGCAAGGTCTGGATGTGCAACCGGTGCGACCCGCCGCTGGTGCTCAAGTCCGAGAGCGACCGGGCGATGCACTACCGCAAGACGCATCAGATGGAGACGTCGATCTACAACCCGGCGGGCCAGGTCAACATCGTCCGCAGGCAGGACGACGGCTTCTTCCACTGCATCCGCTGCCCGGGTTACACTTCTAAGGACTCGGTCCTCGCGCGCACGCATATGCTCAAGAGCTGCAGGTATCCCTGGCCGATCCTTCCCGGCAGCGACATCGACCCCAACGGGCCCGGACCCTTCCCCGACGCCGAGCCGTCGCCCCGCGAGACCAAGCGCAGGCGCAAGGAGTCGGCCGCCAACGCCGCTGCGGCCCAGGATGGCAACGCGCTCGACGGAGGCCTCGGTGCGTCCTCGTCGTCAATCCTCGGCGACGGCGTCCTCGGCGGGCACGACGGCGGTGCTATGGAGGCCCTGTCATTCGCAGCGGGTAACTCTGCGCCGGCGACCTACCCCTCGCAGCCGGCGTCGGCCGCGGCCGCGCACATGCAACACCACTACCAGCCGCAGCAGGCAAGCTACTCGCAGCCCCAGGCCGCGTACGGCGCCCACGGTGATCCGTACGCGACGTCAGCCGGCGGCGGCGTCCCTGCATCTGGCACGGCCGCGCACGACCCGTACTCGCAAAGCGGCGCGCACGCGGCGGGGTACGGCTCGGCCTCGCAGTCGCCTTACCACCAGGCCGACGGCGGTGTTGGCGCTTCCGGCGGGTACGCACCCCAGCAGACGGCGTATGGCACCTACGGTCAGCCCGGAGGCTACGCCGCCAGCAACGCTGGCTACCACGTCTCGTCGGCGCAGGCGTACCCCCAGGCGGCGTACGACCCCGTGACGGGCTATTACGCGCACTCCTCCGGCGGTGCGCCGGCGCACGACGCTTACAACGGCGGTTACTCTCACCAGCCCCAGCAGCAGCAGCAGCAGCAACAGCAGCAGCAACAGCAGCAACAGCAGCACTACCCGTCCGGCCAGGATCCGCAGATCGCGCCTGAGCTTCAGCAGCAGGCCGCGCCGTCCGCCACCTCGCCATCGTCTGCCCAGCAAACACAGTCCGCCGCCACCACCGCGCCCGCACAGGCGCAGGAGCAGCAGCAGCAGCAGCCGACGACGACAGCCGAGCAATCGCAGGCCGAGGCCGAATACGCCGCGCAGGAGGGCCTGCAGGCGATGGCGTCGTCTGAGCAGCTCGCGCTCGCGCACCTGCTGGCCGACCAGGCTAACAAGCTGCACGCGGGCCAGCCGGAGGCCGAGCAGCATCAGCAACAGCCGGCGCCGCAGTGAGCAGAGCGTAGGGGCGAAAGAGGGTTGAGGGTGGGAACGAGCGGGCGTTGAGTTCTTCTTGTACATGCGGTTTTTCTTTTCGGCGGGCGGCGAGCTAGGATCCTATACCTATTTCTTTCCTTGTCATGCGCGCTGCCCCTTTGCAGCGAAAGTTTTTCGCACTTCTCAATCATCCGGAGAGAAGCGTACAAAGCGGCATCCTATAGAGCGCGCAAGAGGCCCATCGCGCAGACTAGAAGATGACGTCCTCGTCCTTCCCGCCGAGCACGTCCTCGCTCACACCCGTCTCGTTATCAAGCGCCTCCTTGCGCGCCTGCCTTGCACGTGCCTCCTCCTCGCTCTCGGCGAGCTCAGCCGCCTTCGCAGCCGCCTCTACAGCCGCGGCTTTCTCCTTCTTCTTGCCCTGCACCTTCTTGAGCCGGAAGAAGTCCTCGCGGTCCATCTCGTCGAGCTCGCTGGTGCGCAGCGCCACCGACCTGCGTCAGCGGACGAAAGGCCTGAGGGGGCAGAAGGGCAGGGGGTTGACGCACGACATGATGAACTTGACTGTGTCCTCGAGCCGCGGGATGATGATGTGCTCGATCGAGTTGACGCGCCGGTTCGTCGCCCGGATCACCTCGTCGAGCACCGTGAAAGCCGTCTGTCACGCGTGCGAAGGATGCTCCAGACGTCAGCTGACGCCTCCAAGCTGAGCCATGGGGAAGGTGTGATAGCGAAGCGCAGCTAGACGCACCTGCAGCGATGCGAGCTCGACGAGCGTCTCGACCGCCTTGACGTACGTCTCCCTGCATTTCTGGATCTCCCTCCCGCCCCTGCCCAGCCCCGTCAGCCCGAATTCGCCCTGCCCCTCCTTACGCACGCCCTCGAACGCGGGCAGGACGACGCCCGAGACGTTCTCCGACTTGGCGGCGACGGTGTACGACGCGCGGCCGACCGACTCGAGGATCTGGTACGTGATCTGCGGGCCGGTCGAGTAGATTACTGAGGCGAGGGAGAAAGACGCCAGCTGGAGCACGCGGCCCATGCGGCGCTTGGCCTGCGCGGGAAGGGGATGACGGGCGACAGAGCGAAGGGGGGGGGGGGGTCAGTCGAGCTCAACGCAGGCTCGTGCATCACACGCTTCTCGCTTCGCCGCACAGATTCGCCAGCCTCATGTAGGGACCAACAGGGGCCGCCTTTCGTGCAGGCTCAGAGCCTGCAGCGCCTCTGCAACCGGCCACGTACCCCCCCACCCCCCCAAGCCTTGCTCCACCTCGACCCCCTCAAGCCCCAAGGTACGCACCTCGTCCACCTTCTTGAGGATCGCCCTGAAGCGCGTCATGAGCGCGTCGCGCTTCTTGGCGAGGAGCGAGTGCCCCGTCTGAGCGCCCTTGAGCTGCGTCTTGGTGTTTGTGAGCGCCATGCGCGTCGGGCTGTCCGGCGAGAGGATGCGATGGATCAGGGGTTGCACGCGCAGGGGAGAGCAAAGGGGGCAGGAACCGACAAAGGCCGGGACATGGCGGGCGCGTCGGGACCGGACGGAGGTGTGCTTGCAGGCTGGCGGGTGCTGGGAGGGGAACTGGGCCGCTCTGGATGGCCGGGAGGAGCGGGAGTGAAGGCGGCTGATGGTCGTTGGCTTCCTTCCCTCCGAAGCCGCTGCCGCCGACGGCCACTCACGGATCCTCCTCTCCTCCTCCCAGACGACCGCAAGACGGCTCCTTCGCACGAGGTCGCACACTCGTGCATGCTCCAACACCCCTTGTGCCGCGCCCTCCCTCCTGCCGTCCTCGCGCTGGCACCCGTCTCCACACGCACCATGGCCTCCCCTTCCGCCGCCCGCAGCCGGTCGACCTCCCCTTCAACACCGTCACCCGCCGCAGACCAGCCAGAGAAGCTGCCGCAGCAGCAACAGGCGGAGGACAAGGAGCCGTACGAGTTCCTGCGCATGCAGATCGTGATCCGGCACGACCTCAAGACGGTGCGTCGACCCTTCGTCCGGCCGGCTCCCCTAGCTCGTGCCTCGCCTCGTCTGCGCGCGCAGCGCCGATCTCCGATCCTAGCTACTCTTCGGCCGCCTTGCTTCGTCCTGCTGACCCGCGTGCTGACCGCACAACGCAGAAGCTCGGCTGGCCGGAAGGCGCGATCATCGGACAGGGCGCACACGCAGCGACGGCGGTGTTGCATGCGTACAAGGAGGAGGACGCCGTCAAGGAGTACCTTGTGCACTTGGACCGGATGCACAAGGTCCGTCTCACCCTGGCGGCTGTCGAAGCACCTGAGCAGAGGCTGACCGGGCCTGTGTGCGCCTGCAGGTCGTCTGGTCGGTGAGTTGACAAAGCGCTCAACACCTCGTCGCCGGGCCTGCTGACGCCCGCTTCTCAAATGGGCGCAGACCAAGAGCCTCGACTCGCTCAAGGCGCTCTCGGCCAAGCTGCTCGCGCACGACCCCCCGATTAAACACTATCTCGTTTGTCCCCTTCTTTTCTTTTGGCCTCCTGCCGGCCAGTGCGCTGATCATGCGCTGCGCGCCGACGGGCAGTGGGTCGAGCAGCCGGAAAACGAGCCAACGGCGCTAGCCACGGTGCCTAATCGGAAGGCGGAGGGCGTGCTGGACATCATCAAAAAGAGCAAGTGTTCGAGCTGGCGATAGATGGGCGTTCGTCCGAAAGGTGGTCGTGGTGAGGTTGGGTGCGGGGCGCAAGTTTGGGCGAGCGATGTTGCGCGCGGCTGTCCCCTGTCAGCAGAGCGTCCGAGCAGCAGAGGGAGCAGCGACAAATCGTCTCGCTCCCTCTCCCTTCCGCACTGTGCCTTCAGGGTTCCCAACAAGTGGATCGCTGCTTCCGGCGAAAGTGACGGTCGTGGTATAGGTCTTGCGCGCGTCGTCCACAGTCGAGCTTCCGACGTCCACCCCGCGTCGACGTTCAGCGTCCCTTTTCTTTCCCCCTCCAGCTCCTCGAGCGCACGTAAGACACGCACAAGCATCCAGTGCTCGCTCGCAGCTGCTCGCCGGCGTCCTATTCGTACCAGTTCGTGCCGTCGCTGCCCCGAGGAGGACGGCTCATCTCCGCCCCGCCAACCTCGCACGGCGACCACCCGCCCGGCCGCCCCTGCTCCTCCCAGCTTCCATCCCTGCCTCCTTCCCTCCTCAAGCAGGTGAGCCGCTCCATCCTTCGTCTGTGCATCGCTCAACAATTCGCTGACCACCTCTGCTTGCTCTGTCCGGATGCAGCCTGAGACGGCGGTCTCCATCCCCCTTGGCTGTCCCCTTCCTACCCGATCCCGCCGGCGAACCGACGAAACCCTCCAACAGCGACCATCCCAAGCCCCATCCCACGCCGCCCATTCACCATGGCCGATCCCCAGCAGCCCGGTACGGTCGCTTTCGACGTCGTGCGTTCTTCCTTCCCATCGTGCTTGGTCTTCCTGCCCACCCCACCGCTGTGCGGGTGGCGGGAGCGAGCAAAGAGTTCGGCGTTCGCCTGCGGTCGACCTGGAGAGGGTCACAAGCTGACCATCTCCTGCCGTTCCTGATCGTTCATCTGTAGCCGCCCACCGAGGCATCGCACGTCGACCCCTCGCTCGAAGAGCTGACGGCGGACGCTCAGCAGCAGCCTGCCGCGCGCGTTTCCGACCCCGAACCCGCTGCGGTCGACGAGGCGGCGGACGAGAAGAAGGAGGCGGAGGACCCCCTCGCCTCTCCCACGGCGGCCGAGCAGCAGGCTCCCGCTGCCGAGGGCTCGACGACGTCGGCGGCTGCGGCACCGGTTGCGGAGAAAACAGAAAAGAAGGCGGCTGCCGCTGTGCCACTGGTGCAGGGCCGGAGCACGCGAAGCAGGACGCGCGCCGCGCAGGTGTGTCCCCTCGCCCTCTGTGACCTTGCACTTCATGCAGCTGACGCATGTATGCGCGTCCGTTTCCTCCTCTTGCAGTACGGCATCAGCCCGGCGGTCGGCTCGACCGAGTTTGACTCGTCCCTCACGTCGGCCCTGCTCTCCCTCTCGACACCGTACGTCTCCGGCGGGCCCTCGCGTCCAAACTACAACGAGGACGCTGCGCTGGCCGAGGCGTTCGGCGACAACGACGACGACGGCGGCGCGGGCGTGGATGACGTGCCGTACCGCTACCAGAAGGGCGACGACGATCCCATGTCGTGCGTCGAGCGCAACCCGAGCCGCGTCGCGTGCGTCTACCGCGGGACCGCGCCGCTCACCGTCAAGGACTTCCGGAACCCCGCCGGCGGCTTGTTTGTCCGGTGCAAGTGGTGCAGGGCACGCACGTCGGCGAGCTCGCGGGCGACCAAGGCGAGGAAGGAGGGCTTGACGCCAGAATTTCCGCAGGCGATCATCAAGGACCCTAACGTCATCCCGCCCACCATCGGCGGCATGTGGGTCTTTCTCTTCTTCGCGGTCAGGCTCGTGTTCGCTGCTTGCTCGCTGACACGTATACACCACCTTCTCTGCCCCTCGTCGGCGCAGGTCGACCGAGGGCTGGGAGCCAGTCTGCTCGATCAAGGGCTGCAAGTCGGACCACCCGCTCACCATCAACGACTTCCTCAACAGCTACGGCGACCGGCTTTACCGCATGTGCACCACGTGCAGGACCGACGCGGCGCGCAGCAGGGAGCGCAACAAGAAGCGCAAGAGCGGCACGCTCGAAGATGCCGATCTGCCCGGAGGCGGCGTCAAGCTCGAGTGCGCCCCTGTGCCTTCTTTTGTGCGAGCATGAAACGAAACGCTGACCTCTTCCGGTCCGGCGCCCGAACAGCCCGTTGACGACGCCCGTGCCGGAATGCTCCGGCAAAGGGTGCGCGTCCGAGCACCCGCTCACGCTCGACGACTTCCTTAACCCGTACGGCGACGCGCTGCTCAAGATGTGCCGCGCCTGCCGCGCGCGGCACAGCAGCTACAAGAAGGCCAAGAAGGACGGTACGCTGCCCGAGGACGCGAAGGCGCCCGGGAGGAAGAGCACGGCGAAGAAGAAGAAACAGCCCGTCGCGGGAGAGGGCGAAGGGTTTGGGACGGAGGAGGAGGTCGCACAGGTCCTGACGGGTTTCGCGGCGGCGAGCGGGAGCGCGAGCGACGGCTCTGAGAAGGGCAAAAAGAAGCGCAGTGCGTCGTCCCCCTCTCGCCCTCTGCCAACTGCTCACGCTGACTCCGGCGCTTTACCGCATTGCCTCGGCAGAGTCGAAGAAGGACAAGTCCGCAGCGGCCGCCGTCAAGCCCGACCCCTCCTCCGCCTACGCGGCCGATTATCCTCAGGTTCCGCCGCCGCTGTCGGCCAACTCTTCACTGCCCAACGCCTACGCACATGCGTTCAGCACGTTCAACCCGCTCGACGAGCACGCCGGTGGGAGTCTTGGGTTCGGCGTCGGCGGAGGAGGCGCGCACGCGGAGGGCGTGTTTGACCCTGCACAGTTCGGCCACCACGACGAGCACCACGAGCTGCACCACCATGCGCAGGACGGCGCGTTCGACGAGCATATCGACCCGAGCTTGCAGATCGACCCGAGCTTGATGGCCGCCACGATGGACGGGTCGGGCGCAGCAGGGCTGAGCGCGTGAGCGAACGAACGGAAAGGGGTGTGGTGTTGTCGTGAGTGGCTTCCCTCTAATCAAGACCCACAAAGGCCAGATGCTGATGCGATTACTGTCGCACAGGAGACCGAGGTCGATCTTTCTCACGGCGTTGTCGTCGTCGCTCGCCGATCTTCTTGCTCGTTCACCTCCGCCGACGCGCGCTCCCTTCTCGTCACGGCTCTCGCCCACCTATATCGTGTGTGCCTTCACGCACCTCCGCTCGTGCAGAAACCTTGCTGATACTAGCGATGCCTCGGCGCAGAGCTTCTCGGCCTACCGCCCCTCTAGCTCGGCTTGCTCGCCCATCGTTCCAGGCATCCGGTGGCGGGCGCTTCGTTTGACTTTCTCCGTCTCCTTGCCGCCTTAATCACATCTTCTTGCCTGTACCATTTGCTTCCTTCGTCCGCCTGCCCTCATCACGTTGTACTTTTGTCTTCTCGCGTGTGTTTGCTGGTGCTGGTCAGGTCGCTCGACGTCGACGTCGAGACGTCTCTGGCCTTCCTGCGCTCACCTGCCCGTGCCTATGCATCTCTCTCTCTCTCTTTCTAGCTCTGCCGTACGACATATGCGCAAGCAGCGTGCAAGGGAGCGAGACAGTGACGAGCCAGGGTGCGAAGGAGCACTGATGTGGCCCTCCAGCGATGCGTCCTCGTCTCGGAGTTTGAACTCGCGCGCGCTGACAACTCCGCCGACTTTTTCGAGCGACGCTCCTGGCTTTTGAGCGACGACCTTCCTCCTTCCAATCTTTTCAGCCGAAGGGCGGGCCAGCCGTCCAGGTCTCTTCACGGGGACCTCGCGCACGTCCCCTCTGATCCAAGCTGTGAGTCTTCTTCCCGCTTCGCCCCCTCTCCTCTCCTCCTACCCAGCCCAGCCTCCCGCCCAGCAGCGAATGAAGATTTCGCGCATTTGGTCTTAGGCCCTGCCCGTAATTGGCAGGGCCGGTGGGAACAACATCGATCTACCTTATAAACTTTGTCGGACCTATCTGCTGGGCCTGGCTGGTGCTCTTTCTGCGACCTCCCTCTGCCCACGCTTCGTGCTTCGGTCTTGTCGGGTTGCGACTGATGCTCTGCTTTGCTCCGCGTCAACAGGACCTATGCATCACCTGCACTTGACCTCTCGAAGAATGCTGACTGGACCAGGAACCTTCTCTGTACTTGGTGTGCGCGGCTCACAGTCGAGTCTCGGAACGCCCCCGTTACTAGGTGAGCCTTGTCCTGCCTTACCTCCATCCCCTCCCTCATCTCTCCAGCGATGTACCGGTTTCCCGAAAGGGGCCGATTTAACATGTTAGACTACCGAACGCTGCCTTCAACAGCCTTCATGTGGACTCCTTACCTTTCTGAGCCTCAACTCCTCCTTCCCTCCTGCCTTGTTCGGAGTGAGAGGATCAAGACGCTAACTGCTTCTGTCTTGCGTTCTTATCGTCAGGTTTTCTCGCTCTTTCGTCCCCTTCACGATTTGATGTTGCGCTTTTAATTCTACGGATCTTGCGAAGTGCCCGGTGCCTCAGTTAGCTCTGCGTTTCGACGTTTATGACTACACTCGTACGCCGTTCGAGAAGGTTCTCAGCAAGCAGGAGTACAGGAAATCATGAGCATCGTCGGCCGATAGCGAGAGGGGTTACATGGGCGTCACACGTGGCAGGAGTGGGGTGGGCAAGACCGCGCGAGTAGGAGAGTATGTGGCGGAGCGAAGTGCTTGAAAGGGGCAGTGCAGGAGGGATGAGAAGAGGTTCAACGGCAGGAGCGAGGAGGGCGTGGCCCGCCGCCGAGAAGCAGGGAAGGTCGCCGAAGGGAAATAGAGGACTTGAAGGACGAACGAATCGGCCGAGGAGCGAGGTGATCCTCCTAACCGACGGACGACCTACGCACCAAACGCGCTCTCGCTCACCTCACGAGCTCCCTCTCGGCCCGCTTCGCCGCCTGCGCAGCCCTCCACCGGAGCTCCTCGTTGCGCTTGTCGGCCGCATCGCGCGCGTTGCGCTCGACTTCGTGCAGCTCCTGGTAGCACCATAGCACGCCGTCCGCCCAGCCGAGCATCTCTGCCGATAGATCCTCCCAGCTGAGGTGGTTGAGCTCGAGGTGCACCGGCGCGGCAATCGAGAGGTTGGCCTCCTTGAGCCAGCGCACTTGGAGCGCGGGCGGGCCCTTGTAGTGCTTCCAAGCGTCCTGGACCGTCCGTAGCAGGTTCTTGCACGCGGTGGACAAGTGCAGGAGATGCTTGTGCTCCGTACGGCCAGAGTTCCAGAGCGCAGGGCGGTTACTGATGTTGAAGTAGCAGTCGACGAGGTCGCGGAAGTCGGACGGACGGTCGAGGTGGTTCGTCAGAAGATACTGGCAGTGCTGCAGCGGTCGATTTGCGGTATCGGATTGTCAGCGAGGGCCTGTGCTGCAACAGAGCAGAAGGAGCGCACCCAGAGTCGCATGACGTTGTCGATCCAGGTGCTGTACCTCGACTCGAGCGGCGACGCCTTCATCATGTTGGCCCAGGCCGACCTGAGCACTTGGCCCTCCCGCGCCGTCGTCACGCCATTCTCGAAGCCGGTGCGGGTGTCGCAGATGATGACGGCCTGCCACTTGCGCAGCAGCTCGAGCAAGAGCGGAATGTCCTGCATGAGCGCCATTGGCGGCGGCTTGGGCATCAGCGGGTACATGAGGGACGCGAGCGCACGGCAGAGCAGGCCCGGCGGCGGGTGGTCTGTCGGTCCGAGCTCGAGCTCAGTAGGGGGCAGTGGCTGATGAGCATTCGGCGGCGAGCGAGGAGGTGGGGAGGGCGAGTGTCGGCGCATGCCGTGGTCAGGCTGGTAGCCGTAGTGCGAGCCCGGGAGCGGCTCGCGGTTCACCGCCGAGAAGTGCCGCTGATACGGCAGGTACGACCCTCCGCCCCCGCCGCTGGGTCCAGCGTGGGCACCGTTGTCGAACCAGTCGTCCGGGTATTCATCGACGAACGACGACTGCTGCGGCTGCGGGTCGGCAAAGAATGCGTGCGCGAGCGACTCGTGGTATAGGTCGCGCCCGGTTGGCTGGTACGTGTCTGCTTGTCTTGACGGACCGGCCTGCGTGCCGTCGTTGGTGTAGACGGCCGAAGAGAGGGACGCCTTCTTCCTGCGGAAGCTCGGGAGCGGACCGCTAGGCATTGTTGATGCGCTCCGCTTGACGCCAGCAACCTTGGAAGTCTTGACGTTCGACGGCGGCACTGGAAGGCGTGAAGGCGAGCGCGCGCGGTTCGGAACAGGCTCGGGTGCGGTAGGATTGGTGCCCGGGGCGATAACCGCCCACTTGCACTTGGTCGTGACGTGCTCCTTGAGCCAGCCGGGGTTCTTGCACTTGTAGCTGTTGCAGGCAGGGCAGGTGTAGCGACCTTCAACGGGAGCAACCGCGATGACTGCGGCGTGAGGCCTCTGGGCTCAGTTCCTAAACAGCTCTCGGAGAAAAGAGAGTGCCGACGCACCCTGGCCGCGCACGAGGACCATGATGGTGTCGTCGTCGTCCGACTCAGATTCGTCGTCGGAGTCAACGACGAAGTGCTCCTGGTCGAGAGTAGCGACGGCCGTGCGCGCGAAGGGTTGCTGCCTGCGCGTGCCGCCGAGCTGTGGCTTCGTGTCGATGTGCTGGACCTCGTCGTCATCGAGAGCAAGGCGCAACTTCTTCCCCTTGAGCGGCCCGCCCCTTCCACCGGATGGTCGGGCGGAGGACGGGATTTTACGGTTGTCCCTTGGCGGCTTGGGCTTTCGCTCGCGCGGCGCGTCGTCGTCCTTGTCCATTCGCCGCTTCTTGGCCGTCTCGCGCTTTTCCTTACGCGTTGCGTTCTTGGTTTCGAGCTTCTTCTGGCGCGCGTCCCGCGAATCCTTCTCCTTCTTGACCTTCTTGCTTACTCGCGCACCGTCGCTCATGCCCAACCCCGAGCCGGCGTCGTCGCTGTCCGTCTCGTCGTCGCCAATGGCGCGGCCCTTGCCCTTGCCTCTCGACGTGGGTACGTGCACCGAGTGTGCCGACACGAAGGACGTGTCCGACTCGGCCGTCTCGTCGTCTGATGTGTCAGTCCGGTAATCCTCAAAGTCGGCCGCGCAACGCGTCGCGTGGATTTTGAAGAGGACTGGATGAGGCTTCGAGTAGGCGCGGCAAATCGTGCAGTTGAAGAAGCCGTCCTGAGAATCGGAAAGGGTCAGTCGGGTTGGCCATCAGTCAGGCAGCAGCAGAAGATGCGCACCGAGCCCTGTTTGAAGGAGACGACTGCGAATGGATGCCTGACATTAGCATATGCCGCGGCTGAAGAATCCACGCGGACTTACCCTTCCCCTTGAATAGCTGCGTGACGACCTTGGCGTCCATGGCCGGCATGTCGTTCTCCTGCTTGACCTTGACGGGTAGTGCGGTCTTCATGTTGCTCGGCGGTAGCGGCGCCGGACTGCCAGCAGCCCTGGACGAAGACGCCTTTGCTCGCGGCACGTCATCTGCCTCCATCTCTCCTGGCGAGGACGAGCGCACTGTGTGGCTCTTGCCATACAGCTTCGGCCGGATGGGCTGGTCGTCGATCTCGGACTCGCCGCTGTCCTCCGACACGGCGCCGCCATCGACGATGAACGCCTTGTCCTTCGCCCGCTCGCGCGCCTCGTTCCGCGGCCGGTCGGCGGCCTTGTCGTGCACAGTCTCTTCGACCTCGCCCGACTCAAGAAACGAAAAGATGCTGCTCGAGAGCTGGCTCGTCTGCTTGCCGGAAGAGGAGCGGGACTCGAGCGTCGACTGCTTGGGTGCCCGCCCGCTATCGTCTGAGACGGAGTTCACCGCGGGGCGCTTGGACGACGAGGCGACCGACAGGGGCGCAGGAGACGATCCCTCTCCGGTGAGATCGATGCTCGGCGCCGGTGTTGCGCGCGAGAAGAGCGGCGGCGCCTGCGGTGTAGGCTTCTTGGGCGGAAGGCTTGCCGGCGGGGGCTTCTTAATGAACAACGACTGCTGGGGCCTTGGCACTGGAGGAGGCAGCATCGCGCCGGTCGTCAAGTTTGGGGGAGGCTTGGCAGTCTGCGATGAGGGAGGGCCCTCACCGCTGCTGAATGACGACTTGAGGCCAGTCGTCGACTTCGACGGCACTTCGCCGGCCGACGTAGGCTTGACAGCGTCCTTGTCGATGGGACGGAAGGCCTTGTCCGAAGGTCCAGCGGCCGACACCGCAATAGCTGCGCGCTTGAGCTCTTTTGCCTTCGCACGCTCTTTCTCCTCGGCCTTTTCCTCCCGCCGCTTCTCCTTCCGCCGCTCTTCTTTCCGCTCCTCCTCCCTCCGCTCCTCCTCCAGGCGCTTCTCCTTCCGACGCCTCTTCCGCTCCCGCTCTTCTTCCTCCTCCTGGCGCGCGCGGTGGACCGTGTCCGCTTTGCTCTTGATTTTGGGGGCGATGACGGGTTTGACGTCCTCCGGGTCGGGCTCGCACTCGATCATGTCCTCATCGTCGTCCGACGGGAGGTTGTAGATCTCGGCGCGGACAGGGAGAACGCTGGACGACCGTGGACGCGAAATGGGCTCTTTCTTGACCTTGACTTCCGGCGGCGCCGTTGATGCAGGCTTGAACTTTGCTGGAAGAGCGGACAACGCAGGCGCTGGCAAGGGAGCGGACGTCGACGCGGCGCCCGAAGAGGTAGAGCTCGGCGCGAGGGTTGAAGCCAAGGACTTCTGCGAAGGTGGCGCGGGTGCAGAGGACAACGCGAAGGCGTGCGTTGAGCTAGAGACCGAGGCAGACGAGGGTGTGGGTGCTGTAGAGGCATTGAAGGAAGGTGCAGACGCCTGAGCGGGGGCAGAAGACGATGTTGAGACCGTGGCAGTAACCGGTGGGGGCTTCTTAAGCACCGACTTGATGACCTTGATCGTCCGGAACTTGACCGGCGGCTTGGGTGCAGAAGCGGCCGAACTCGATGCCACGTTGGACTGCGCGGGCGGCTGCAGCAGCGAAGGAGCGGACGCGGGCGAGCGCGGGGGCGACATGGGCGCAGAAGACGCAGCGGACAGTGCGTCCAAGGCTGCCTCAATAGCGGATGGAGCAACATCGCGCGATGCGCCCAGGCTTGGTGTGGGTGCGACCATCTGAGACGACGGTGCCGCTGCGACGGAGGAAGCTGTGGCTGGACGTTTCGATCACGCGTCAACTGAGGCCTAAGCGCAAGGAAGGGAAGGTGCGCACTCTGAGAGCTTGCAGTAGTCGGTGCAGGGGATGACGGCCTGCTTCCCGGCTGGCGCAGACCCGTCGGGCGACGTCGCGGGTCGACAGGCCTCGGCGGGACGGGCACGCTCGACGTGCTCTCCGCGCAACCGCTATTCAAGACGAACTTCTGCACGACCGCCTGCGAGGCGAACGACCGTGGGGCGACGGGCGAGGAGTCAATCGAGATAGGGGGACCAGCAACCGCACGGCTAAGCTCGACTTCGGGTTCTGCGAGCAGCGACGCCCCCGCCAGGAGTGATGGTCGGGCAGCTGCAGCGCTGCCAGCGGACGGAACGTCAGCCTGCGACACCGCCGCAACATTCGCTCGCAGAGCGTCGGGCAGAATGCTGGCAGTGGTGCGGGTGCTGCCTCCGAATGAAGGGAGCCTCTGGTCCTCGACGGGTTGGAGGAGAGCTGGAAGCTGACTGGGAAGGGAGGTTGCTGGCCACGGCGCCGTCGGCGGCGACGCGTCCTCCTTCGGCGGCTGAGACGAGCCCGACGGTGGCGGAGGAACGGACATAATGAGTCGAGTTCCCTGGCAATCCGACGGGTATGCAGGGGCACCCGCGCTGTTCTGAAGGTCGAGCGTCGGGAGGGCTGGGCTGTCAGCCAGACTGGTGGCTGCAGGGGAAGGCGCGGCGGACGACTGACGAGCTATTCACACGCAAAGGCTGCCGGCGATGCTCGAAGCGAATGAAGCTGGTGTCGCGACAGAGACGGAGATGCGTGGAAAGACGGCAAGAGGGTTGGCGAGAGGGTAGCGGACGCTTGCTTGGGTGAGGAGGCGGAGGACGCGTGAAGAGGCCCGCGCACCAAACCTCCAACCGTTTACGTGCCCGCCACTTCCCCCACGCGTCCCGTCTGACCGGATCACGCCCCGCAGGTGCGCAAGATGATCATACACGACATGCCTATATCCCAGTAGCCGCCCGTCTACCGCGCTCGATCTCCTCAGCGCTCTCCTGCAGGACCACATCTTCCTCCCGGCGCTGCTCGCCCTCCTCCCCGACCACAAACCCCTTCTCTTCGGGCGTTGGAAGCGAATCGTCCTCCTCGGTCGATGACAACGCGGGGGACGAGGAAGACGACTTGCGGCCCTCGAGAGCGAGCTGGGCTGCCATGAGGTGCCTGAATCGCGAGTTCTCGCTGGTCGACTGCGGAGCGGAGAAGGAGGAAGTCTGTCAACATCGGGCGCCAGACAGGCGTGGAAAGGTGGAGGACGCACCAGCTCCGAGTACAGGCCCTGCTCCGTCACGCGCCCAGCCTCGAGCACGACGACCGTCTCGGCCTGCGCGATCGAGCTCAGCCGGTGCGCGACGAGCACGACGGTGATGTTGCGCTGGGCGAGGATGGTCGAGATGGCCTTGTTGACCTGGCTCTCGGCGCCCGAGTCAAGCGCAGAGGTCGCCTCGTCAAGCAAAAGGACGCTCGGGTTGCGGACAAGTGCGCGGGCGATGGCAACTGCAAGAAAGGTCATACGTCAAGAGATGAACGCATACTAAAGGACCGAAGAGTGACGCACTGCGCTGCTTCTGTCCGCCACTAAGGCTCGCCTTGCCAACCATCGTCTGCAGGCCGTCCGGTAGGTCGAACACAAACTCGCAGTTAGCCTGCTTCGCCGCCTTGATGACGTCCTCTTCGGTCGCGCTCGGCGTGCCGTACGCGATGTTCTCGAACACGGTGCCGGTGAACAGCGGCGGGTCCTGGGGTACGATGCCGAGCTTGGCGCGCCACGAATCCGAGGTGAACTCGCGGATGTCAGTCCCGTCGAACAAGACGGTACCGGCGTCCGGGTCGTAGTAGCGCAGGAGCAGGCCGTGAATCGAGCTCTTGCCGCTCCCACTCGGGCCAACGATGGCGACGCTCGTCCCGCGCTGGATTGTCAGGTTGACGTCCTTGAGGATCTGCACGCTCGGCCGCGACGGGTACGCGAACGAGACGTTCTGGAAGACGATGTCGCCGTTGCGCGTCTTGGGCAGCACGACGCCCTCGGACGCAGGGATCGTCGGTTGGCGGTCGAGCAGCTCGAACACGCGCGTGCCGGCACCGACGCCCTTCATTAGTCCGGTGAAAAAGCCAGTAAGACCAGAGACGGAACCGCCGACATAGCTACAAGAAACAATAGGCAGACAGGTTGTTTAGCGACTTTCCAGAACACGACCGGAGGGGCGACTCACCCGGTGTAGATGAGCAGCGACGTCAAGCTTCCGACGCTGATCTCGCCCAAACTGACGAGGTGACCACCATAGCCAAGCAGGCAGAGCATTGTAAGGTTGCCCGTCAGGCCGGTGCCACCGAAGAAGATGCCGCTGGCCATGGCCTCCTTACGCGCGAGGTTGAGGACGACGTCGACCTTCTGCGAGAAGCTCTGGACCTCGGTTGACCTGCAAGGAACGCACGCATCAGTCGGATGCTTGCCTGTGCAGCCGCTAAGCGCAAAAGCACGCACTGGGAGTTGAAGGCAGTCAACGTGCGGAACGCGGACAGCTTCTCCTCAGCGACCTTGGTCATATCGCCGAGCGCGTCTTGCGTCTGCTTAGACAGGTTGCGCAGATAGCGACCGTAAAAGACCTATGAGAAAGAGAAGCAAGATCAGGAATGGTGCGTCGAAGGGGTTGCGCAGCGGATGACGCACAGCTCCAAGAGACACAGGCGGTACAACGGCGAGCATGACCATGGTGAGCTTGGTCGAGATGTAGACCATCGCGCCAACTATATGACGAAGGGAGGTTAGTAGGCGCTGAATGTGACAGACCGAAAGGAGGACAAACCACCAACGATGGCGCTGATGAGTGCGCGCAGCCCGTCACTGAGATTGTTCGTCACACTCTCGCCAACGATGGTCGTGTCGCTACCGAGCCGACTGAGAATGTCGCCCGCACCCTTGTCGGCGAACTCGACCTCCTGGCGGAGGACGTTGCGGTACGCGTCCTTACGCACGCGCGCGATGATGCGCTGCCCCGAAAGGCGCATGAGGTAGGCACGAGCGGCGTTGCAGGCCGCGCCGAGGATGAAGAAGGATGTGAGGACCGCAGCGGCGATAGGGAAAGAAAGGCCGAGGAAGCGCTCCTGAAGGACAATAGGTCAGGCTTGGGTGAACGCAGCTCGGCCAAGGAGTTGAGGTTGGGACGTACGTGATCTGGCGACGCGAAGAAGTCGATGAGCTTGCCGATCGTGAGCGGCACACTCATGCTGATGGTGCTGCTAACGATGAGCAAGCCGATGGCCCAGACAATGGTCTTCTTCTCGGGCCGGGCGAGGTCGACCAACTTGCGGATCGACGACGTCGTCTCCCGAGTCGGAATGAGCGTTTTGAGCGATTTCTTCTTGTCATCTGGCGGTGAAGGCGTAGGGTCGACTGGTGGTGCCGCAGGAGGTGCTGAAGGCGTGGAGGAAGAGAAAAGTGGGGGGCTGGTGTGCAGTCGGCGCTGCGCGATGGCAGCAAGGACAGGGGATGGGGTCGTTGACGCGGCAATTGGAGCAGGCCTGAAGGCTGAGCTTGATCGAGAACAGCTCGTCCAGGCCGAGAGAGGAGAGCTACCCATCGTTCTCATTGATATGGCTGCTACCGAAGCTACGATAGCAAGGCATCACAGCGTACAACACAGCGTCAGCAAGCTTAGCTCGGAGAAGCAAGGAAGAGGGCAGAGACCAACGTGTCGAGCCGCCAACCCTGCCCATTGCCGGTGCCGCCCTACCCATCAGAGCCAGCACTCTTGACGGCCCTCCGACTGCTATGCTGAGGCCTGCCATCGTCCCTGCTGTCGTTCGCGCGAGGCGAGGCGTCCGAAGATGGTCTCGCGGCGACCTCGAGGGCTGGAGGGTTGTCGCTGGGGGAGTTGAGGAAGGACGCGAAGAGCCAGCGCAGTAGCCCGAAGAACGTCGACCCACGAAGCAGAGATCAAAGAGGCGGTGGTGGAACTACTTGCCGACCGGCGCTCGGGTCCTTCCTAGCGTTGCTGGCGGTCCGATGGAGGATCTTGAGGTGGCGGTCGGGTGCGTCGTCTCGTCTCCTCTGCCCGCCGCGTCTTTCGTTTCGGAGTCAGCCCGCAGAGGGCGGATGCTCCTCCATAGCCCACCACCCTTGCAACCGTCCTTCCTTCGTCAGTTCAGCTACCAAAATGGCGGCCACGACGTCTGCCCCTGCGGGGACCGAGCAGTACGTCCGTCACTCGACGTCTGGTGCGGCAGCGCTGGCGGCGGCCTGTGGCTGACATGATGGCGCACTCCTCCTGCACTGCTCAACCTCCCTTCCTTCTTCCCCTCAGGTTCACGCTCATGATTGACAACTACGACTCGTTCTCGTACAACCTCTATCAGTACCTCGAGCAGCTCGGTGCTAACGTTCGCGTCGTTCGCAACGACGCCATCACGATTGAGGAGGTCGAGGTGCGTTCGCTTCATCCGTTCAGCCCACCAGCACGAGCACACTGGCTGACACCCTGCACTCCGTCCGGTCGGCCATTCTCGTCCTCAGGCTTATTACCAGGCCGGTATCCTCAAAAACATCGTCATTTCACCAGGACCCGGTCATCCTCGTACCGATGCGGGCATGTCGAAGCCCGTCATCCGCTGGGCGCTCGGCAAGGTGCGTTGCTTCATCCCGCACGCGCGTTTAACCCGTGCCGCATATACCTAAGCTAACCCCGTTTCGATCACCGCTACAGCTGCCTGTTCTTGGTGTTTGCATGGGACTTCAGTGCCTTGTCGACGAGCTTGGTGGAGAGGTGCGTTGCGTTTCGTATGACTCGAAGGTGTCTTGCTTGTCGCTGACTCGACTCGCTCCCTACCTTTGCTCTTGATCAGGTCGGCTTTGCTGGCGAGATCGTCCACGGCAAGACCTCGCCGGTCACTCACGACGGTCGCGGTCTCTTCTTCGGCCTCCCGCAGGGAATCCAGTCGACGCGCTACCATTCCCTCGCGGCCGACGTGAAGACGTTGCCCGCCGTCCTGCAGGTGACGGCGACCTCCGCCGGCGGCATCGTCCAGGGTGTCCGCCACCGCGAGTTCACGGCCGAGGCGATCCAGTACCACCCGGAGAGTATCCTGAGCGAGGGCGGCATGGAGCTCATGGGCAACTTCCTCAAGTTCCGAGGTGGCAAATGGTCCGACTGCCCCGAGTTCGGCGTCGGACAGGAGCGTGACGGCCAGGTGCCGAAGCTCGTCGAGAAGGTCGACAAGGAGGTGCACGGAGAGCCTATCTCTGCCTCTCTCCAGAACGCCGCGCCTGCCACCCCGTCGAACGTCGGCCCTTCGTCCTCCTCCACGGCCAAGGCCGGTCCGTCGAAGGAGGCCCTCCCTACCATTCTTACCCAGATCCACGCCCAGCGTCTTCTTGACGTGGCGTCCTCGTCCTCGCATCTTTCATCGACGCCTGCGCAGCTGCACAAGCACCTTGAGCGCCACCTTTCGCCGCCCCTCATCTCCGTCCTCCCTCGGCTGATCCAGACCGCACCTCTCCCTGCTATCCTCGCCGAGGTCAAGCGCGCAAGCCCGTCCAAAGGCTCCATCGCGCCCGACACCAACGCGCCTGAGCAGGCGCTTAAGTACGCTCGCGCAGGAGCCAGCGTCATCTCGGTCCTGACAGAGCCCAAGTGGTTCAAGGGCTCGCTGCTCGACATGCTGGCCGTTCGCCTCGCTCTCGGAGAGCTTCCCAACCGCCCGGCGGTCCTTCGCAAGGACTTCATCCTGTCGACGTACCAGATTGACGAGGCTCGCCTGTACGGTGCCGACACGGTCCTGCTCATCGTCGCCATGCTCGACCCGCCGCTCCTTAAGGAGCTGTACGCGCACTCGGTCGCGCTCGGCATGGAGCCGCTTGTTGAGGTCAACAACCCTGCGGAGCTCACGCGCGCACTTGAGCTTGGCGCGAAGGTCATCGGCGTCAATAACCGCAACCTGCACGACTTTGAGGTCGACATGACGACGACGACGCGCGTCAACGAGGCGCTCAAGAAGGCCGGCGGCGAGACTGTGCTCGTCGCGCTCAGCGGTATCACTAACCGCGAGAGCGTCGAAGGCTATCTGAAGGAGGGCGTCAAGGGCCTGCTCGTTGGGGAGACGCTCATGCGTGCCGAGGACCCTCGCGTGTGCATCGAGGAGCTTCTCGGCCTGTCGCCATCCTCGTCCGTGCCCGCGACTTCCTCGAGCGAGTCGCTTGGTACGAGCAGCGCACCTGTCGTAAACGGCTCGGCTGTCGCCAAGGGCAAGAGGCCGCCGCTCGTCAAGATCTGCGGCATCCGTTCGCTCCTCTCGGCGTCGCGCGCGCTCTCGGCTGGCGCGGACTTGCTCGGCCTCATCTTTGTCCCCAAGTCGAAGCGTTGCGTCTCGCTGTCGGTTGCTTCGTCCATCGCCACGCTCGTGCGTGAGGCGCGCTTCTCCAACCCTTCTCGGCCGTACACGCCCTCCACCTCCGCCGGGCCCGTCAAGGGCTGGTTCGCGCACCACGCCGATAACCTCGCGGCTGGCCGCCTTCCTTTGCTCGTCGGTGTGTTTCAAAACCAGCCGCTCGATGAGATTCTGCACGTCGTGCGCGAGGTTGGCCTCGACCTCGTCCAGCTGCACGGGCAGGAGCCGGCCGAGTGGGCGTCTTTCATCCCCGTGCCCGTCATCCGCGTCGTGCACGTCTCACCCGAGGACGGCTCGGTCTCGCCGTCCGACCTTGCGCGCACAAAGCTCAACTCGTTTGTCCTCCTCGACGCCGGCAACCCGTCCGGTGGCGGCGGCGTCGGCGAGACGTTCGACTGGTCGATCGCGCGCGAGGTCGCGCAGGGCAAGGATGGCAACGAGGGCCTGCCGATCATCCTCGCAGGAGGTCTCAACCCGGACAACGTCCAGCAGGCCGTCAGCGACGTCCAGCCCTGGTGTGTCGACGTCAGCAGCGGTGTCGAGGGCGACAACGGCGACAAGATCGAGGAGCGCTGCATGGAGTTTGTCCGTCGCGCAAAGGCATAGGCGATTTTATCAATGACAAGTCAACGCAACCCTTGCGTCGATCTTGCGAGGCCCGCCTTCCAAGGACTTTGGATCCTTCACTGACTTCGCATCACCCGTCCGCTCGGGACGTGCGCGCTCGCGGCCGACCTAAGCAGCCCAGGGTGCACTATCCTCGTGCGCAGGCGGGAGACGTTGCTCGAGCGCCATTCAAAGGGTGGTTGGCCGAAGTGAGCTCGGGTTCGAGGGCTCGTCCGCTTGCTCGCGTTCGTCGAAGGCCTCATGTGCGCTGTAATGCGTTGGCACTAGGGCGACCCTCGTTGCGCTCGACTTGCGCGCGGGGTGCAATTGTAGCTTCCTCACCTTGTTCTGTCCTCAGGATCTATGGCGTTGCCAATCTCCGCTATCAGGTCTGACGGGAGGGGAGGCGCACGAAAAGCAACTTGAGAGTAGTTGAGGCATTAAGAATCGAAAGGTAACAACAGGTGCGCGCGAGAATAGGGAACTCGTTCAAGTCGTGGGAAGAAGCGAAGAAGGGGTACAAGGTACAGTTTGATGGTGGCCAGCAAAAGAGATACTAGAAGGGAAAGATGCAGGGTCGTTATCGTTGCAAGGTGACGGGTCGTTGCGCAGGATGCCAGTGGAGAAGAGACCGCTGGGTAGCGAGCATGGTGTCTGCCGGCGCATCGTCCTTCCGCGCCGACAGCGGCGAAAACGAGCTTTCCGGAGCATTCACGGACTTTGAGGAATGCTCAAGCGACAAGTCGAGCGGATGCTGTAGGCTGAAATTGCTGATTGGGAGGAAAAGCGCGTTGGGCGCCGGCACAGCCCACCATGTCCGCAGGAAGCGCGCAGTGACGAGCCCCGCGAGAAAGCAAAAGAGAGGCGCGGCCTGAGGTTCCGGCGGCGGCGCGCCTGGATTGGTGAAGGAAGGTCGCGGAAGGGCCGAGGGGTCAAGCGCGAAGGACGTGAAGGAGGACGGGTAGACGCCGCCGACGCGCGCGCCGCTGGACCGCGAAAGCGCTGCGTCAGTATCTGAATGAACAGCTTGGATAAGAGACATAGCGCACCAGTTGCGGCACGCAACGACTCGAGGGACCGGTCGCGCTGGCTGGCCGTCCGCCGCCGGCCGAGCGCGCAGTGGAGGCAGGGCCTCGTCGAACGTCGACACGGCGACACCAGGCGCGTCCAGCGCGAAATAGCCAGCCGGCAGAGCGAGCGACGGAGCACCTGTAGAGGTTGCGGTCATTTTAAGGGGGGTTGTTGGGGGCGGGACGGGCGCGGCCGTCGTGCACAGGATCTGCCCGCAGCCTTCCCTGCCGTCTGCCGAGGCTTCCTCCCTCGACGTCCTCGGACCGACGCGCAACCCGCTTGGACCCGACGAAGTCGCCGACGACAAAAAAGCAGATGTACGACCGCACGCGATGACCCACACGCCGAGCGAGTCGTGCTGCCCGTCCGTTGAGAACTGGACGCTCGCTCTATCGTGGTCGTGCCAGATGCACGGTCCGCCGCTGTGAGTGGGTGCGCTGTGAGGAGGCATAGCCGCTGCAGGCGAATTGATCTCCATCCGGTTGAAGAATTCGATAGCGTCTTCCGAGCTGCTGTCGAGGGGAGGGATGAACGAGGAAGCGGCGGACAACGAGTGACTCGAGGCGGGAGATGGTCGGTGGATCGCTCCTCGGCGACGAAGATGCGAGACGCGGCCGGTAAGGAGCGTGTGGTTGAGCAGCTGCAACCCGACGCAGGCTTCGATTCAGATTGGGACCGGGGATAGCAGTGCAAAGGACAGCTTACGTCGTCAACTCCTCCCTCTGCGTCCGAGAGCACATTGTCGCGGCTGGCTTCTAGCCCACCTGGCGTCCCCTCCGCACTCCCGCCACCCGATTCTACGGCCTGCGCTTCAAGAGCTGGCGAAGCCAGGACGACCGATGGTATCTGTTGAAAGAATTCGTCCCCGAGCGGTGAAGAAGCGTGGTTGGCGAGCGACGGGGCTGAAGGGAAGGCAGGTGACGACGTCGGCAGTGACGCTGCGGAACGTCCAGGCGGCCAGCCTGTTGAGTCGATGGGTGGCGATGACGGGCGTTCCGGTGCCCACCTCTCGCCATCTACCTCCTCGACGCCCGCCATTGGCCGCACGACCCCTTCGGCCGTCCTCCCAGGGGTCTCGAGTACAGGCGCTGACAAGATGGGCCGCTGACGGCCTCTGCGGGTCGTCCTGCGGTGGACGCTGGCGGCGTGAACGAGGGTCGGCCAGGCGCTGAGATCGAGAATGAGGGGCGACGAGGGCGAGCGGAGCATCGGAGGGGGATGCTAGGCGTCCATGGGCGAGGGCAAGGACAAGGGGGCTGGACGGCGCCGACGGGAAGCGAACGAGCCTGCTGCGCGCGCGCGGGCGTCGCGGTGAAATCGGGCAGGCTGATCTGGGATTCTGCTGGGTTCTTTAACGCGGGGAAAGCCCAGAAGGAAATCAAGCGCGTCCTCCGGCTCGGTCAACAACGACACCAGCAACGACGACGACGACGACAGCTTCAACGCCATCGACTCTTGGACTTCCCAACAGCTCCGGCGCCATGTACGCATCGTCCTCGCGCACGCCTCAGTCGGCCTCGACTCTGCCGCCGCACCATAACCCGCGCAAGCACCCCGCGCCCAAGCAGACGTCGATCGGCTATCCGATCCTGTCCCCGTCTGAGCTGCTCGACTGTCTGCTCGAGCTCGGCGCCCACCTCGCGCCCGAGGACCTCGTCAAGCCGACCGCCAGCACCATCCGCAATGCCTGGGGTGCTGTGCTGCACTACTTTACCGGCGTCAGCATCGCAGGGCTCGAGCGGCCAAAGAGCGCTGTCCTGAGCATGTGCAGCTACCCGGTGCGTCCCAGGCTGGTCTCCGCTGCTTATCGACCGCGTCCGGACAGTATTGCTGGACAGGCAGCTCTACAGGCTGATGGGATGCTGGAGGGATGTTGATATGCTACTATCTGTCGAGAAACTGACGACTCGCTTCCTCGTACCTCCCCTTCCTTAACCCGTCTTCGACACTGCGCGCCCGCTCGCACACTCTTGACTCAACGCAGGAGCTCTACTCGGACGCCCTGCTCACCCAGATGCTATTTATCCACGTCAAGCGGCTCGTCAAGACGGCTGGCGTCGAGACATTTACGCTACAAGACTTGACGCGGCCTGAGGCGGCGCGCGTGCGGGACTGCTTCTCCGCCGTCATCAACTTTGCCAAGTTCAAGTGCGTCTGCTGGACTATGGGCTGTTCAGATGAGCTTGTGACTAATTCCATTGGGGGTGGGACGATAGGCTGTCGCACTCCGGCTTGTATGAGGAGCTCGTCGCGCGCGGAGACGAGATCAACGAGCGCCGCGCGCAGCTCGCCGACGAAGCCGTGCGGATATCTGCGCAAGTGCAGCAACTCAAGTGCGTCCTTGCTCATAACGCTCCTACGAATGTCGGCTGACAAACGCGTCTTCTCCATCGCAGAGACCGGCAGGAGGCGGACGTGCCCAGGATCGAGGAGGCGAAAGCGCGCAACGAGGCAATCTTTGGCGAGCTCGGCGAACTCAAGAAGCAGCAGAAGAAACTTACGGACAGCTATCTCGAGGTAGAGAAGGAGCGCGAGGGTCTGCGGAAAACATACGTCCGTCCCTCTCTTTGCTCCTCACCGCAGCGTCCGACTGACACGACCGGCTCTTCCCGTTGCAACCTGTCAGCACGCCCTGCAAGAGTCCACCAACGCCCTGACATCCGAGATCAACACGACGCACTCTCGCCTGATGCGCTCCCCCGACCGGATCCGGCGAACGATCGGCGAGCTCGCGACCAACACTGCGCGCGAGAAGGAGCGGCACCAGAGCATGCAGAAGACGTTGCGAGAGCTTGATGCGCGGATCGAGTTGATGCGAAGGTGCTTTGCTGTGCGTCTCACTTCTTCACTGGCCGTCTTCCTGGCACCCTCGGTCCCCCGTCGATGTGTCGCCGTTGATCTGGCTGACATGACCGCTTTCTCGATCGCCAGGGCGTCGAGGCCCAGAAGGTCAAGTTGAAGCAGGCGGAGGATCTCAGCAACGAACTTGACGACAAGCGGTCGAAAAGGGCGGACGTTGACGCTAAATCGCGGGCGCTGGAGATCGACCGGCAGACGTCTGTCGCACGGTACGAGGTGCGTCCTCGCTTCCGCCCCGAGCTTGAGAGATTGCACGCTGACTTTAAGTCCCCGATCGCCGGGCCTCAAACAGCAACTTGCGACGCAGCTGGCGAACGCGTCCGAGAAGCTGACGCGCGCGCGCGAGTCGTGGGCCGAGAAGAAAGAGCGCTTCCGCATCTCGATCGCCCGTCTGCGCGAAGACTATGCCGTCATCCTGCGCGAGCGAGACGAGGACGAGACGCTGCTGCGTGAGACGGAGCAGGAAATCGCCAGGCTCACGCAGGAGGTGCGTGTCACGCTTCACCTCCATGTGGCTCAACTAGCGTCATGATACTGATCATCCTCCCCTTCCGCCCCCTCTACAGAGCGAAAAGTTCGTCAAGGACAACCAGGACGACGTCGATCAACTTATGGGCGAGTACTGGCGCCTGCGGGCGCAGTGCGGTGCGTCGCTCCCGCTTCGCTTCTCTCCTGCCGTACTGGGTTTCCAGCGCTGACTTGCATGATTCGTCACACCGAGCAGAGCAATACATGGCCGAGATGAAATCGCGCCTTGCGTTCGACTGATGTCGGCCGTTCTCCTACTCCGTTCAGCTGCTTCGACAGCCAGCCGCTTCTCGTTCCCTTCTCCTCGCATGATTGCTCCTGCTCCGTTGTGTTTGTAGCCGTACTTCGTGTTGATTTCCTCCGATTTCGATTCTCTCCGTACTTGTCTAATGACCCTTCTTGCATCTATCGCTTCGCGAGTTGGAAGATGCTCTCGCGTAGGTGCATCAGAGCGATAGATGTACTCATGCTGCGCGCCGGACTTGGTCAAGCAAGATGGCAGCGAAGCAATTTGCTGGGCGACGCTTGACTGTCATCCGTCCTCCTCCAGCGCAACCTCAACGCCCCTCCACGCACGAGCTCAGGGTTTGTGAGTCGCTCCGATGCTTACTGTGTCAGAGAACGCCTCGGTTTGACCGAACGAAATGTGCGTTGACCTGCAGCTCGCCCCGCCGCACCGACTTCGTTCGGTTAAGCCGACCGCACCGGTGACCCCTTCACTTGCCACGCGAGGTCAGCTGCACCCTCGATCTACTGATGTGGCAATTACTGATGTGTGCAACCTCGCTCCAGTCGCTCAACAGCTGCTCGCCTCGCTTTCACTCCCGCCCTCACCTCGCCGTCTGCGCAGCGCCTTCCCCACCGACTAACTATGGCCGTCATCCCACTCGTACTCTCACGCACGCTGTCACAACTGACGAGCGTCTTTCAGACTCAGGTACCAACCTCTTTCTCACGAACTTCCACTTGAGATCATGCGCCTTGCCTTCGCCAGCGCAAAGGACGGTGACGAGATGAAGCGCCTGCAGAGCATGTTCAGCTTCGTCTCTCGGCCGTGCCAGGTGAGCCCGATATCCTAGCTCTCCGGGATCTTAGTTTAATGACGATCTGTATATCTCAGGACGACGTGCGGGACAGTTGCCCTCAACCTGTCTCCTCAATGCTTTTCATTGTTCTTCACTTTGGCGCGAGTCATCGGTTCGGACGTCCAGCAAATTGACTTTGAATGAAAGCCCGATTTGGACGCCATTGACCTTCCCCTGCTCTCGCTTTCTAGCCTGCCACGTCTACGCTCAATCATCGGGCTGCTGTGGCCGGTTCACGTCCGACCGGCTTTGGCTTCGTTCGTCGGCGCGCATGCGGTGATGGCCTCGCGCTCGAGAGCCTCGACTTTTGCCTCGGCCCTATCGGACCCACTGGACTCGTGCTACCAATTAGGGACTTCTTTGCCTCAACAGCCTCGACTTTCTTGAGTACAGCTGGCACATGGCCACCGATCTAGTTTCGGCTCGCTCGCTCTTTGGCCCTTGGGCATGCAGCCGGCACTGGCTTCCTGCCAAACTCCGTTTCGTCGACCCCTGCCCGAATGCGACGTCCCATCTCTTATCAGAGCTCTTTGCTCGGTCTGCCGGGCGACATCGAGCAGCTTCGGCTTTACTGCTGCGCCTCTGCTGTCGACCCGCTTCCTCCATCCGAGACGCAGCTCAATCCGTTGTCCTTCTTCTCTTCGCGCTCCCACCTGTCGACCAATGTGAGCCACCCAGACTGGATTCTCAGCGGTGTTCACGCCCGTCTCCAACGGCTGGATCTCGGCTTCCAGATGCATGACCACCTCGACGCCGCAGACGACCTTCCTATCGCCCTCAACTGGGCGTCCGTCCAGCATGAGTTTTCGATCCACGACAACTGTCACTTGTTCCAGCATATGGTCGATGCGCTCGTCGCTGCCAAACAATCGGACCGCTTCCCCGCGCTTGAGGCAGTCGGGCTCTCGACGGGCTGCTAGGGCTATGCGCAATTCGGCCAGCAGATACACTTTGACGATGTCGAGGGAAGCGTGCTTGCAATCGACACCGTGCAGCGGCTGCGCGACGTTGGGCTCATGGTGTACGACGAGCTCGGCGAAAAAGTGGGACGACCAGTGGATGACGGAGCTGTTGAACGACGTCCTCGATGAGAGTGACGACGTGTTCGCGACGACCGAGGACGACTCGGACTTCAGCGTGATGATCGACGGCAGCAGCGACAACGACGGCGACAACGACCTGGCCGCCATCCTCCCCCTCCAAACGACAGCACACGATGTTGATGATCTAATGCCCCCATTTCTCGCCGACACCCGCCTGCAAAGAGCTGCAAGTGTGAACGACGGCGCAGTCCCGTCTCACACATTCTGTCAGCCGCTGCAAGGGCAAGAGTGCATTAAAGGTCATCACAGCGGCCCACCGTCGCCCTCCTCCGCCCTACTCCTGCGCAGCCACCTTGCGCTTCTTCTTTTTGGGCTTGGCCTCACTCTCGCCCTGCGCAGCTGGTGCAGGCGGGGCCGATGAAGATGCGGCTGGTGCAGGTGCTTCGCCGTTGGCGGCGGCAGCCTCAGCTGCGGCAGCCTGCTCCTTCATGCGCTCCTTCTTGCCCTTGCGCTTCTTGCCGACGATCTTCTCGCCGTTGGCATCGACGCCAGTGAAGCGCTTCTTCTTGCGCTCGTCCTCGGGCTCCTCGCCCCACTTGCGGCCCTTGAGTGCTTTCTTGAGCTCCCACAGCCGCTTGTCGCGCCCGACCTTGCCCGCGCCAGCGCCGCCGTCCGCCCGGAACGCGGCATACTGCTTGATGCCGAGGAACGCGTTGAGCTCGGCGTCCGTCGCGAGCAGGATTTCGGTCGGCGACAGGCCGTACGACTGGGGCGTCGTCTTGGTGTAGTGGAAGCGGGTCGGAAGGTTGCCGATCTACAATGCGCGCGTACCTCAGGTCAGCCCTGGACATGCACAGGCTCTAACGACAATGGACGCACCATGTCCTCATAGTCGAGCTTGTCGTACTCATCCATGAGCTCATCAACCTTGCGCTTCTTGCTCTCGAAGTCGCCTGTCTCGGCCAAAGCCTTGAGCTCGCCAACTTCAGCTTCGTCGAGCTTGACGTCGGCCGCGTCCTTGCCCTTGGACTTCTTCTTGCTCTTCTTGTCTTTCTTAGCCTTCTTCTTGTCGCGTGCCGTCAGGTGAACCTCGTCGTCCGGTGCGTCGGCGTCCTGCAAGCAAGAGAGAAGAGGATCAGCATCGAACGATGGTCATGGATGACGTCGTGAAGCGCACCATGTTGATCGGCCCGTCAAAGTCCTCCTCGCCTTCCGGGACGTCCATATCCATGCCGTCCTCACCGCCATAGTCGGGTATGGCGCCGTCCTCGCCGTCGCCGTCGCCCTCGCCATCGCCAAAGTCAGGCATGCCGTACAGGTAGCCCTCGTTGCCGCCGTCCTCGTCGTCCCACGTCGGTTTCTCGCCGTCCTGCCATCCCATGGAACGGCCGTCAGCCTCGGGAGCGTCAGCGTGACGAGAAAGAAGTTGACACACCTCGCCTTCAATGAAGTCGTTGCCGCTCTCGAACAGCTCGCGCATCTTGGCCTCGTGCGCCGCGTCGTCAAAGTCGTCGTCAAGCCCAAGCTCCTCCCAGCGGACCTCCTTGCCGCCTTTGCCGGCGCCGAGGAGCGTAAGCTTGGTCTCGATCTCCTTGCGCTTGGCCGCCTTGCGCTGCTTCTTCTCCTCCTCCCGCTTGAGCTTCTCCTCGGCCTTGCGGGCTGCCTTGGCAGCACGAGCCGTCTTGCGCGATGTGTCCTCACGACGGGCTAGCGACGGGAGGGCTCGAGGGTGCGTCGTGATGTACTCAGCGCCACTGCGGTGCAAATGATGGACTGTCAGCGCGCTCCGAAGCACGTGAAACGAAGTTGAAAGGAAAGGGACGCACGGCTCCTCGAAGCGGAAGTTGTACTTGACCTCGAACTCTTCCTCCGCGTCCTCATAGTCCTCGTCCTGGCTGTTCTCCTCGGCGCTTAGATCCGACCCGGCATCCGCGTCCTCCTTCGCTGCCGACTTGGCCTTCTTCGACTTGGACGCAGCGGCGAGTGTCGAGGATGACGGGGCGGCGACGGTCTCGCGGTCGATCCAGCCGCGGTTGAGGATGTAGCTACGGAGGACGCGCAAGACGTGGTCAGCTGCGGCGCTTCAACTGGCGAAACAGCGGAAGACGCACTCGAGCAGGAACTCCTCCTCCTCCTCCTTCTTGCGCTGCTCCAGGTCCTCCTCGCCGCCCTCAACAACCTTGCGCTTCTTCTTGCGCTTCTCTTTCTTCCCATCCGTCGCTGCTCCGCTCTCAGCCGCCGCCTGCTCGCCTGCTGGGCCGAAGAGCGCCTCCCTCGCGCCCTGCTCGCCGCCGACGGTATTGAGAAGGAACGCGCGGTACTCCTCGTCCTCGAGATCGATGTCCCCGCCCGCCCCGTCGCCCTTCTTGACAAACATCTCGTCGCCGTCGCCGTCCTCGTCAACCGCACCGCCAAACGCGTTGAGCGTCTCCTGGCGCAGCCGCTCCTGCTCCTCGGCGTGCGAGTACGGCGCGGGCTCCTCTGGGCCAGCGCCGGCGCGGCTCGACGACGCGCCTGCAGACGAGAGGAGCGCGCGGCGCTGGAAGTCGGAGAGGTTCATCGACTTCTCCTTGCGCTTCTTCTCGGGCTGGCCGGTCGACGTCGACGCGAGAGCGGCTTGCTCCTCTGCACACTCGACGTTGCGAGGTCAGCCTCTGTCGACCAATTAGCTCGAACTGCACGGCAGAACAGACGCACCCTCGAAGACGTTCCTTCCGCTCTCGACGCCCTCGCCGCGACGGATGCGGCCGAGCGTGCGCAGGATGGCGGCGTCCATGGCTGGCGTGAGCTCGTCGCCGTCCGAGTCCTCCGTCTCGTACTCGGACGACTCCTCAGAGCTCGAGTCGTCAAGGTCGAGGGGCTTAGAGGCAGCCTCGTGCAGGGCATCCTCTGCGGCCACACAAGTAGGCAGGGCAGATGGTCAGCTCATGAGGAGACACGGGGGCTTGGAGGGACCTGAGTGGCGGTGGCAGGTAAGCTCGGAGGCGAAGGACGCACGAGCGACACGCGAAGGGTGCTTGAACATGACTGAGACGCCGCAAGAGGGTAAAGTGAGCGTGCTGGAGACGTGGATCTGGACGGTGGGATGCTGGGTAAAGAAAGGAGGCAAGGTGCTGGACGGACAGGCGGACTGCGCTCGCCGACTCGAAATTGCTGACCGCCGCCGCCGCGCCGCTGAGGACGCGCAGCGGCACGGATCCCGTCCCCCCGCGACCGTACCCGCCGGCGCGTTGCCTCGCAGCAAGACGACATCAGGATGGACCGGCGCACCCGTCAGCGGCAGCATGACCTTCTTGTCGACCCGGCGCTGCTCGATTCGGCAGCGGATGGGCCGTCCAGCTCGGCTCGTTCCGCGCCGCGGCAGGAGCAAGCAACAAGCCAACCTGGCTTCGCACCCACCAACGACGCAGCAACCGGACCATCTCATCATGGCGAGAGCGTGCACGACGAGGGAGGGACGATGTCAGACGGAGGTGCGCTCCTTCCTTTGCCTCGATTGGCACGCTGTATCGCCGTCCCCACACTGATCTGCTGCTGTTCGGGCCTCATCGCCAGCTCAACCCCTCGCCTCGACCTCTGCGCTCCCTGATGACCTCGCAGCGACGACGACGACGACGGGCAAGCGCAAGCGGTCGCTCAAGGAAAAGTACACGTGCACCATCTGCGATCCGCCCGTCGACTTTGCGACCTCGGCCAAGAAGGCAAGTCACTCGCAGGTCGTCCATCAGGCGTCCGTGCGCGTCACGTCCGACACCGGCCTGTGTGCGCTCTTCCACGTCTCGCCAGTGCTGCGGATTGTGCTGACTGCTCCTTTGCCGAGGACAGACTTTTACGTGCGAAGGAACGACCACGGCGTCTTCAAGTGCCCGCGCATCTCCTGCTCGCACGCGACGCCTAACACCGTCTCGTTCGGCCTGCACGTCCGGCACACCTGCCGCCAGCCGTGGCCCGCGACCGCACCCGACCCGCCCGAGGCCGACCTGCCGCGGACGGTCGTGGAAGAGGAGGAGGGCGGGAAGCGCAAACGTGGCGGAGGGAGGGGGAAGGGCGCCATGCGCAGAGGGAAGGACAAGGAGCGCGCAGCAGAATCGCCGTCGCGCGAGGGCGTCACGGCTTCGCCTTCGGCAAGTCCAGCACCAGTCTTCCTGCCTTCAGACCTCGTCGACGCGCTACGGGCGGCCTTCTCTCGACTCGAAGTGGACGACACGGCGCCGCTCGTTCACACCCTCCAAGCGCTCGAAGCTGAGCGTGCACGCTGCCAAGAGGTCATAGACGCAGCGCGTGCACAGATCTCTGGCTACGCAGGAGGCCTCGGTCTGCCAGAGAATGTCTGGCGCGCAGGAGAGGCTCTGCGCAACGTGTCGATGGGCTGGGAGCTGGAGTTTGTCCGCACGGTGCGTTCCTCTCCTCCCGAAGGCCGTCCCAGGCACTTACCACGATCCTTGTTTGCTCAGCACGTCCTGGGCCTTCTGTCCTCCAGCTCATCGTCCCCAACTGCCTCCTCTTCGCATCGACCACCAGAACTCAACCGGGTTGCGGCGCTCTTGCTCAAGCTTCTACCTTTCGGCGCGCCAGGGACGAGCGTGAGCTCGCATGCGCATCTCCGCGGCGAGTTGCTCGAGAGCATGGCGCGCGTCGAGCGGGGGTGCGTCTCACGCTCTTCATTTGTTTGCAGTCTCGAACTGACGCGCTCTGACAGCAAAGCACCCCTCGGTGTAAGCGCTCTCCCTTCTCGACCGGTGGACCTCGTCAAAGCGACCCTCCTCGCTAGCGCTCAGACCATCCTGAGTGCCGCTCAGTTGGTGGCGGTTTCCTCGAACCGACAAGCTTCACCACCGCCTGTGCTGCCACCGTACCCCAACACCGCCCCCGGCGTTTCGCTCGCAAAGCATGTCCTGCCCGCTCTGCGGCCGCCTGCGCTTGTCCACCAGTCATTCTCGTCGGCGCCTTACCAGCACACCCTCACAGTGCCTAGCGCGGTGGACCAGCACACACTCGGCGGGCCGTCAAGCTTCGCGCCTCTTCCCTCCGCCGTCCGCAACGCTCACTACGCCTCTCCCCTGCCCTCAGGCCCAGCCCCTCCTCCACCGAGCGCGCCGGCCGTGCAGGATCTAGAGGGCTCCGGGCAGAGCAGGGTCAGGGAGCTGTACGAGCTGGCCGAGCGGATGGCAGCGGACGCCGGGTCGGCGGGGATGTCGCCCGTCGGAGTGGGCAGTGAGAGACTGCTAGACGGTACGGAGAGAGGCCCGCGGGCGTGATGGAAAGCATGCCTTTCGCGATGCTCTCACATGCCGTGGCGGGCGGTCTAAGCAATCGACGTGGTGGTTGGGCAGTGCATAAACATGCTCCAAGGATTTCGACGTACATCTTGTGCTGAACCGAGCGATGTTGACGACGTAGGGCAGCGATGCGGAAGACGAGAAGCTGGAAGGGTCGTGCGCAGCAAATCGAGATGGCGTCGCTGCCTGACCACCGCGTGTGCTTGTCAGCGCCTGCATTGAATTTCATCAGAATATTGTTGGAAAGCTACGCACCCGATTGGGTCTCTTGGTCCCGAATGAGCTGCAGTCGAGGCGAGGAGGCGGGATCGACGATAATGGTCGAAAGACAAGGCCCGCACTCCCCCTCCGCCGACGGAAGGGCCCTTGCGCGGGTCCGAACACACACCACCGGGTCCATCTGCCGCTCGCAAGACCGTCCGATTAGGCATTGAAGAATGGCATGGATCAGATCAGTCTATGCAAGACTTTCGTCCTTCTCGCCCTCTGCGTCCTCGTCGTCGTCCTCGTCATCGTCGTCGTCGTCGTCCTCGCCCTCGTCCTCGCTCACCTCAAGCCCCTTCTCCTTCATGCGCTCCTTGTCCTTGCGCCGCTTCTCGCTCAGTTCCTCGAGCAGCACAAGCAGATCCTCCTGCTCCTTCGTCGCGTCCTGCGCCTTGGCCTCGGCCTCGGTGATCTTGGCCTCTGCAGCTTGCGCACGCGCTTCCGCCTCCGCGATCCGCGGGTCGTCGACGGCCGGCTTAGAAGCGGCCTCGCCCGCTTGCGCCTCGAGGTCCGCCACCTTTGCCTCAGCCTCCTGTGCGCGCGTCTCGGCAGCCTGCGCCTTGGCCTCCGCCTCCTGCAGGCGCGACTCGACGTCCTGCGCGCGCGAGTCGAGCTCTTGCGCACGTGCCTCAGCCTCCTGAGTCTTCGTCTCGGCCGCGGCGAGCGAGGCGGTGAGAGCATTGATGGACAGGTGGACCGAGGCGACCTCCTCTTGCACGGCAGCGCGCTGCAACCCGGGTGTATGCTATCGTCAGTGGATGACGCGCACAAGGTTAAGAGAGCTGTAGGCGGACCTCCTCGTCCCGCGACCGCAACTCCTGCTCGTGCTCGCGCTTCATGACCGTCAGCTTCTCCTGAAGCACCTCGAGCTCCTCGGCCTGCGACGCAACGCGCGAGCGGAGCGACGTGATGAGGCTTGCCGACTCCGAGTCTGCGTCGGCCGGCTGCGACATCTCGGGGTCGGCGTTGATGGAGCGCTGAATGGTGTCTGTGACAAGCGCGTATGGGGAGGCCGGAGTCAGAGGCGTGCAGAGAGCTCTGAACTGGAGCAGGACGTACAGTAATTGTTCTTCCAGAACTCGACAAAGCTCCAGTCGAGCCACACCTCCTCCCTCTCCTCGCGCGTCAGCCCAAACACAAGCTCGCCCTCGTCCGCCTCGTCCTCCCAGACGCCCTCCGGCGGTCCAACAGCCTTGAACCTTGGATCCTCGCGAAGACGCGCCATGCGCGACACGAACTGATCCGGCCCGATGCGGGCGTGCAGGATCGGGTGCAAGGTAGAGCGCGTGATCTCCCCCGGCGTGCGGTTGAACTCGTAGCAGGTGCCGAGGAGGAAGGCGGACAGGCCGGAGATGAGGGGATCCACGCCGGACGCTTGCGTTATCGGCTGGATGAGCTGTTGGGCGGAGTCAGAAGTTTGTTATCAGCTCTCGGGCAGCCTGAAGGCAGAGGGATCGGACGCACGACCTGGACGTTCGAGCCCTCGCTCAGGAACTCTTTCACGCTAGCCGGGCTGTCCCAGAGCCACGTGCTGAGCGCGACCAGCCACCCAACGATCGCCTTCGTCCAGTCGCGGCTCGACCACCTGGGCTCCTCGACCGTGCTCGCAACCGACGACTTGCGCCGGTGGAGGTGCGCGCCGCCTTGAAGCTCGCGGTTGTTCGCCTCGCCCGCCTCGCGCAGCGCCATCATGAGGTTGCCGACGATAACCTGCATGAGCGTCACGGGCTCCTCGTCATCGTCCTCGTCCTCTCCGGCTGCGTCGGCGCCCGCGGGCGCAGGCGGCGAGGAGGGGAACGAGATGGCGCAGGCAAGCTTCTTAGCCGACTCGGCGTTGCGCAGGAGGTGCGAGAGGAGCAGGGAGGCAAAAAGCGGCCGTTGCGGGTCCGAAGTGGGCGTAGGGAACTCGGTGAGGGCCGAGAGAAGGATCGCGCCTGCCGTCGGCGAGACCTCTGCGTGTAGGGATACAGGAGAAAGGTCGGGTTAGTCCGGCCGAGAACAAGGTGAGCGAAATGGTCAAGTCGGAACGCACCCTCCTGGTCGTTGGGATTTGGCGGCGGCGGCGGCTTGCCCATCGTGCCTACTACGCCCTCCCGAATCGTCCTGTCGCCGCCGACGAGCACCTCCCACACGCGCGTCGCCTCCTTGCGCAGCCGCCTACCGTCCCTGCCCTCTTCCACCTCGAGCCGTGCATCACCGTCGACCGACAGCCCAACGAGGATGCTTACGAACGACCGGGGCGTCAGGCGCGAGTACCCAACGCCTGCGTGCGGCTGCTCCGGGTCCGGCGGGAGCGGGACCAGCGGTGCGGGGCTGAGCGTTGCGAGCAGCGCAGCGTTCCTCGGGCTCTTCTCGAGCACAATCGACAGCGCCGCAAGCGCCTGCGCCTTCAGCGCCGTCGGGGCGTTGCTGCCGCCGACGAGCTCGACGAGGCAGCGCGTCATGCCGCACGCTGCGAGCGCGCCCGACCCGCCCTTGTCGCCCCCGCCCGCGAGAAGGCGCGCAATCGAGAGCACGAGCGACGAGTTGACAACCTTCTGCTCGGGCCAGAACTGAAGCGCAAACGCATCTGGCGGCGGCTGATCCGCGCGTGGGGCAGGCGAAGGGAAGGACAGCAGCGGCGGCAGGCGCGACAGAAGGGAGAGTTCGCGAAAGTAGTTCTGCGCAGAGTCCAACCAGACATCAGCCTCAAGTGTGCGAGGAAAGACAAGCTGGAGCTTCGCACCTGATTGGACGTGTTGAACCGCAACAGCGTGCCGATCGCCGCAAGGCAGTCCTGGACGACAATCCCACCCTCGACGCCTCCCTCCTGGACAACGATATCGAGCAGCCGCTCGAACGCGCCCTCAAACGCGACAATCTTCTGCAGGTCGGCGTTGGTGACAGTGAGGTTGTGCAGCAGCAGCAGCGCCTCGTTGCGCAGCACCTCGCGCCGCTCCTCGAGGCACTGCATGATGCCGCCAACGCCGCCCGTGCTCGCGAGCACGAGCTCCTGCACCCGCTCGGGCCGGTTCTGCAGCACCGTGGTGAGCAGCTGCAGCGTGAAAAAGCGCACGTAGAAGTGCTGAGTTGAGGCGAGCGACTGCAGGAGCACGTGAACCGTCTGGGGCGAGTCGAGGAACTGCGTCGTGTGCTGCAGGCCGACATCCGGCGTCTTGGCCGAGGGCTGCAGCCAAGGGTACAGAGAACGTCAGATCGGACGATATGGGGGTCTACGAGACGGGGGCGGGACGCACGCGCATGACGGAAGGCGGGTTGTTCTCGTCCTCGACAAAGTCCGACTCGCACAGCGCGATGAGCGTCTCGAGCAGGGCCTTCTCGGTCTCGGGGTCGCGGCTCGTGCTTGGGTCGAGCAGCGTCTCGACGAGCGTCGGCATCGCCTGGTGTCCGACGTCGGCCTTCCAGTCGCGTGCGAGGCTCTTGAGCCCGACGAGCGACGCGCGCTTGCCCTCGCCGCCCTCGGCGGCGGACGACCGGACGCGCTCGACGAGCTTGACGATCGTGTCGTTGGCCGTCTGCTTCGCTGCGGCGTTGCCCTGCAGGACCGAGTAAGTGTTCTTGGCAGACGAGAAGAGCTGCTGGCCGAACGAGTTGAGATTCATGGCGGCGTCGGTGGATGGGAGGGAGGGAGGAAGTAGCGAGGGCTGAGGCAAGGAGAGCCGAACAGCGGCTGCCGGCGGATGGAAGGCGGAAGGCTGCTTCTTCCGCAGAAGCGCGAGACAGACGGCTACCGAAGTCGCTGGCGGGTGATCCGAGGGCGATGAGGTAGCGTGCTGACTGTGTCTGCGCTCGTTGCAGGTCGGAAGGAGGAGCTGTGGTCGAGGCTCCGGGCGCACCCATCTCCCGCTCGCCGCCCGCCGACTGGCAAGAGTCCAACAAAACCCCAGACATATCGACGAACCCCCGACAAACTCCGCCCCCCTGCCCTTCGGTCGACCCTGGCGCGCGCAGGCGTCCTCGATAAGGGCAAACAGCCGCAAACGACCATCCAGCATGCCCTCAGGCGCACGCAAGTCACCAAGATGTGCTCAGGTGAGCGTTGCCGAGTCTAGGCGCCCCCCCCCTCCCCCCTGAGAGCTTTAGCTGACGCCACCGGGCTTCCTGATCGAACCACAGGTCGCTCGTCAACCCGCCTTCCCCCTTCCTTGCCCCCTGAGGCCGTCTGAAGCTCATCGATGCTGTTACCAACCCGTGAGCGCAGGTTTCACGATATCAGATCAGCTTTCGGCTGACGAGTGAGTGTGCCTGGCCCTCACTGCAGGTCTACCAGCGACGACCGACGCTTCCTCACAAGTGCTCAGCAGACAGGGGTCTGCACCATGCGTGACGGCGTCAACCTTTTGACGCTGTCCTCGGTGCATATCTCGATCTCTCGGCGCTGCGCTCGCTGGTCTGGTGCACGAGCATGAAGGTGGGGCCTGAGCTGGCTAGTTGCCTCATCGCCATTCCGGGCGACACGCTCCGGCCGGCGGCACCTCAAAATCGCTTACCTCTTCGACCACGACATCTGCGCTGTGCTCAGCTCTTCTCAACTCAGCAGGACCTCCAAAGCCTCGTCCTGATGTCGTCAACTTCGGCACTCGAATTCCAGCAGCTGCTCAGCAATCAACCACGTCCTTTGGGACCTGCCGCGTCTCCGACATAGGACGACTCCGCTTCACAGATGCTGGGACACGGTCTCGCTTGGCTCGAGCCTTTGCGCCTGGCCGTCGAGGACCTGTGCCGCAAAGTACGCGCAGGCTTTTACTCTTCTCTCAAGATTGTTGGCATCACCCTGCCTTAGTCTGTCGACGTCGACTTGGCCCCGGCGCCTGTGCGGCAGGACCGGGACATGCAGCGGATCGCTCAAGAGCTGCGGGCGGCCGGGCTGCGCTTCCAGGACGTCAGCGGGGACATCTGGGAGGACGAGCGATCGTTCGATAAGAGCGCGGCGGCAGGTTTTGTCGTCCTCTGAACGTTTGCGATTATCATGGCTGCGTTCTTGGACGAGTGACGACGGCTGAAGGGGTGTGCGCAGCGATGAGCAGGCGTCGCCGGCGCCAGCAAGCATGTCATCAAACAATCAGGCAAGCGCAAGCGAGAAGAATTCAGCGAGAAGGCACACCGCTGTATCTACCTCGTCTGTAGCCCTTGTGCCAGTGGACCGTCCAAGGCGGGTACTCATCGTGATCGGGCGCAGAGCGGGCTGCGCCGACGAGACGTGTGGTCGGGAAGCTGCTCGCTTGCTTTCCTCCTTCCACCCACTTAACTTCCACGACCAAGCAGCCTGCACGCTCACGACAACGAAGACGACCTCGCTCTTGCTGCCCAGCATGTCCTCCGAGAAGGACGCCGTTCGGCCGCTAGACCTGCCGCCGCCCATCGCCGCTGCCGCTGCTGTTCAGCCCGCCCCTCCGCCTCCCTCCATCGCCAAACGCATCGAGTCGGCCGTCTTCCGGGCAATCATCACTGCCTTTTTCGCATTCCACGTCTACGGCTTCGTGAAGCGTCTCTCCACGGGCAACTCTGTCGACGAGGCGGGCGGCATTGCAGCGCTCAACCAGCTCGCCGACGGTCAGCCCGACTGGCGGCCCTGCCCGAACTTCGAGTCCAACCCGCGCTTCTCGTGCGCGACCCATGTTGTCCCGCTTGACCATGCCAAGGGGATCGAAGGCGGTGTGGCGACGATTGCGCTGTCCAAGTACAGCGTACCTGAGGGGAAGAGGGGAGGGAAGCTCGGCTCAGTGTTCCTCAACCCGTCAGTCCACTTTCGACTCGCGCTCCTTCCTCGTCGTCTTTATCTGACTGTCCCGGCGACCTTGCAGTGGAGGACCGGGCGGCAGCGGGCATGCGTACACCTTCCGCGCCGCTCCCGCTCTCAGTCTCATTCTCGAAGACAAGTACGACCTTATCGGCTTTGACCCGCGCGGCATCGTGCGTTCAGTCTTTCCCGCCCTGCGCAGCTCGAATCGCTGACGGTCTCTTCGCCGTGTCAGAACCAAACCCTCCCCCGCATGGCCTGCTTCCAGCGCCTGTCCGACGAGCGTGACTTCCTCAAGTCGCTCGTGCCGGACCTCGACTCGCTCGACGTTGGGTCCGAGACGTACCTCGCGGGCGTGCGTGCAAAGGATCTTGAGAACCAGCTGATTGCCGAGCGGTGCGAGATCGAGGCGGCGGATGCTGGCCGCCATGTGTGTTTTTCGCCTCGCGCTCGTACCCCTGAGACGGCTGACTTAAGGGGATGCGCACAGATGGGCACGACGACCGTGGTCCGCGACATCGAGTACTTGGCTTCGCTCATTGAGGGCAAAGACAAGCCGATGTGCGTCCGTCTTCATCTAAGCAGAACTCTATGTCGCTCATGTTCTGATTCTCACCGGACAGCAACTTTGCCGGCTGGTCGTACGGAACGGTCCTCGGCCAGTACCTCTACTCGATGTTCCCGGACCGCGTCGGCAAGGTCATGATCGACGGCGTGAGTGCCCTTTGACATATCTGCGGCTGATACACTCATACTGAGCCTGTCCTGCCATCAGGTTTGTGACATCATCAACTGGGTCGAGTCGCCGCACCACGAGTGGGGACGGTCTGTGCGCCCTCTCAAAGGTTATCTGCGGACGACGGGACAGCCGCTGAGGCTGCTCTCCTCCCTCTTTCATCACAGGACTTCTACGACTCAGAGCGCACCCTGACCGCCTTCTACACCTCGTGCGCTGCCGTCGGCCCGTCGCGCTGCGCGCTGGCTCAAGACAACTCGACCGCCGACTCGCTCGCTGTCGCCGTTGACGATGCGCTTGAGGCACTGCACTCGCGCCCGCTCATCGTTCGCGATGCTGAGGGCAGGGGGAGGGGCGTGCTGAGGAGCGCGGAGGTCAAGGGGTGGATGTTTGGGAAGCTGTACCGGCCCTCGGGATGGGGCGACTTCGCCAAGGTGCGTGTTCCTCTGCGTGTCGTGCGGGTGGTGCGAAAAAAAGATTGACGACGCATTGTGATACGCACAGGACCTCGCTGCGCTGCTCAAAGGCGACGGGACGGCCATCTTTGACGCCGCTCAGATCCCAGCCTCCACCGCGCCCGACGTCGAGGGCTCGACGGCCTACGCTAACCCAGCCGTGGAGTGCGCCGACGCCTCGCCCTACCCCTCCGACCTGACGGACGACGCGATCGCGCGCCTCGTCGCGGACGAGAACGCATTCCAGGTCAAGAAGATCTCGCCGCACTTTGCGGGCGCGGGCGTGACGCCCTGTCCGCGCTGGGGCAGGCTGCGCGAGCCTGAGCGCGTGAGTTCGCCGGACCCCTCCTCCGCGCTCGAAAGCGATTTCTAACCCGCATGCTGCGCTGCAGTTCACCGGTCCTTGGAACGCGACGCTCTCCAACTCGGTGCTCATCATCGGCAACACGGCCGACCCGATCACGAGCATCAAGCACGCGAGGCTCGCGCACGAGATCCAGCCCCAGTCTGCGCTGATCCACCACGACGGCTTCGGGCACTGCAGCACGGCGATGCCCTCTGTGCGTTCCGCCTTGCTTTTGCCCTTGATCCCTTGCTCTTGTCGCACGTCGCTGACGACCAGTTCATTCGCGGTGACTCCTCGCAGCTCTGCACGGCCTACGCGATCCGCAACTACTTCGTACACGACACTCTCCCGCCCGCTAACCTGACGTGCAAGCCGGACGGCGTGCTCTTCCCCGAGCTCGTCCTTCCAGCCGACGCTGCCGCTGCTGGCCCGTTCAGCGCGATGAGCGTTGAGGAGCGCGGGCTTCTCGAGGCGCTCGGCGACGTCGGAGAGGCGCTGCATGGCGGATTCAGGAGGGGAGACGGGTCGTGGGGCGTCTAGAGGCTTGCCGGTGGACAAGGCGCATCGCACGAGGATAGATGGCCCTTCTTGTCACTGGCTCAAGAGAACGGTACATGACAGCATCTGCGCGTTCGGCAATAGGCGCGCGCCCCTCTACGTCACTAAACAGCATCAAGAAGGCGAAAGGGATGCAGCTGAGTTGAAGGAACTGGAGGCTGTGAGAGGTGAAGGGTGCCACCGACGGGGGATGGAGCATGAAAATGCACTTCTGCGCGTACGGAAGCGATTTCACCCGTCACTTGGCAACCCGGAGAAAAGAAGGGACGCACCTCAAACAAGTTCACGCGTGCCCTTTCCCTGCCGCTCCCGGATGGTGGCTTCGAGCGGCGTCTCCCTCCGGCGCGAGACGACTGTGCAACCGGGCGTGCTCACGTCGGCCCCAGGCGCGCAAGTGGCTCCAATAAGGATGCCGCCGCCGACGAAGGCACCCAAGTTGCTGTAAGTGCAGGTTTCTGTGTCGGTCAACTGGGTGTGTTGCTTCAGCTGCGGTGTGCGTACGAAGGGACAGCATGAGGGGAAAGGGACGCACTCCGGCGAACTCGAACGGATAAGAACACATCGTCGCTTCTGGCGAGTCGTTCACTCCGCCTAGTGTATCTGGCTCGATGACCACATCTTGAGAGTTGCTGTACAAGTCGGTGAAGGACTGGAAGACGTAGTACCACGCTCCGAGAAAGGATTAAAATCGACGGAGGGGTTGAGCTCGCGTGAGGGCGGTGCCGTATCGGTCGAACACGGCGACGAGGGGTACGGCGGCGAGAGCGAGGGCAACGAGGATTTTGAAAAGCATTGGGATGAGCAGGCAGGTACTGGTTAGGAGGAATGAAAAAAAGCCGTCATGACCTAAGATGTTTGAGGAGGACGCGCGCGACCCTGATGCCTCGTCAGTCTAGGGAGGTGTCTTTCGAGGTCAGATGGTGAGCAGAAACCGTTGGACGGCGGATGGTTGTTAGTCCAGCAGCGCGGAAGCACCGCGAAAGCGCAAACGGCGAAGCCGAGGGCGAAGCGACCAATGAAGTCCGCTCGTGAGCTCCGCGGTGGGTCTAGAGAGGGTCGATGAAGGGCAGAATGCGGGGGAAGAAAGCCATAGGGAAACACAGCGAGACCGGAGGAAGGCGCTACAGGAGGGAAGTAAGGGGTGCTGGAGCGTTATGTGCTGGTAGATGTTGTACTACTGGAACGACTGCGAATCACAGCTGTTGGCATGGGCGACGACGTCGGACGTGTCAGGGTGAGAGTAGCCGAGGCAAACCGGGCAGGTGTACAGGCCCCAGTCGTCGGAAGCGAGCTCGACGACTGAAATGCGCGCATAAGCCTCCCGGTCAGCACAAGTTGTCACACCGGGAGGAGGGAAGGTAGAGTGGAACGCACTCTTCCCCCGAATCTCTACCACGCCCTCGCCTACCATCTCCACCTTCACCCCGCGGTCCTCCTCGACCTTCATCTTTTCCATCTTCACAGGCGACGGTCGCACCTCCGGCGGTGACGAAGAGATCTGGATTTCGTCCTCGAGCTCAACCTCGTCCTTCACCTTCCGGTTGAACGACGGCAGCGGCATGCGTCGGGCGGCCGAGGACGACGACGATACGGCCGCGTTGCTCGTCCTCGCCGGCGGGGTAGGCGAGCGTTGCTCGTCCTCGCCGGCGGGGTAGGCGAGCGCTGGATCTCGATCTTGACGCGCTTTCTGGCCGACGAGGAGGACGCGCTGCCGATGTTGATGTACTTCTGCAGAGCCTTGCGCTTCGGCGCAGGCTTGACGGAGGAGATCGGCGCGGTGGAGGAGGCGATGCTGAGCGAGGAGGCAGTCTTGCCGGAAAGGCCGTCCTTGAACGACCGGATCTTCCTCACCCGGCTCCGCCCGCCGATACCGAGCACCCTCTGCATCGGTGCCGTGCCCGAACCCTGCGGCGGCGGTTTCCTCCCGCCCGAACGCGCTGTCGTCTGAACGATCCGCTCGGACAGCGGGCGGTGGCCGAACTCCTCGCCGGACGACTCGTCCATCTCGGCATCGGACTCGAAGTCGGACGACGCGGAGTTCGACTCACGCTCGCTCGCGGAAGACGACGGCGGGGAGGGGAGGGGCGGCCCGCTTGCCGCCATCTTGCGAGGCACGCAGGACGCTAGGGGTTTGCGCTTGTGGGCCGGCGGCGGCGGCGGCGGCTTGATTGAGCTGGTTGAGGTCGAGGGCTTGGACGAAGAGGCCTTGGTCGCCGCGGGCTTTGAGACGGGCGCCTTCTGGCCTGCCGACGTAGACTTCCGCGGCGCACGTGTCCTCGTCTCGACCTTGACGTTGCGTGTGCGGGGCTTCTCTTTCTCCTCTTCCGCCTGCTCCTCCGACGAGGTGGACAACTCCTCGCCCGGCGCCGGACGCAGCGGTGCGCCGACCAGGCAATCCCCGAGGTGCTGGCGCATGTACGCTTCGTCGTCCGTGCTGAACGTGGCGCAGTTGCGGCAGGAGAAGCGGCCGTCCTGTGCGAGTCGAAAGCGGCGTGATGGTCAGCTTGCATGCGCTGTCCGAACAGCAGCGCGATAGACCCACCCCGCCGCGTCGCACAGTCTCGACTGAACGGATAAGGGACGAGTCAGCATCTACCCCTACAGCTGTGAGAATGGATGAATTCACAGCGTCCGCCGACGTACACGCTGACCTTGTCGGGCCCGCCGCGACGAGCCGGCTGCTCCTCTGCGGACGGCCGCGGCACCTCCTTCTTCACGGGCTTCCTCGTCGCAGCCTTAGGCTTGACCGACCGAGCCGTGGTCATCCCCCTATACCTACCCTTGGCTTTGGCCACCGGCTCGACGCTCTTCGACGTCGGCGCAGCAGCACCCCCTTTGCTTTGGCCGGCCGCTGGCAAAGCAGCGCGCGCAGGCGACGACCTCCCATCCGGCGACGTCGTCGACGACCTCGCACGGTCCGACCCGCCGTCGTCTGAGCGGGCGAGGAACAGCCGCTCGGAGGAACCTGCCTTGCCCGGCATGGCGGACCTGAGGGCGGAGCGCACCGAGGGCGAGCTTGCAGACGGCGAGGAAGGACGGACGCGGCCGCTCGGGCCCTCGAAGGGCGGCGAGACCGGGGACGAGCCGGCGGCGCGGGAAGAGGAGGCGTCGAGCTCGGTGAGGAAGGCCATGGCGTGTGTCGCTGGCGCTGGATGCTGAGATGGCGCAGAGAAGCAGGAGGGCGGAGGAAGGCAGCGAGATGGGGGGGGGGGGGGGTCAGTGCCCGGCCATGTCGGCAGCACAGGAGCAAGCAGTGGCGGATGCACCTTGATGTCGTCGACTGCTGAGGTGCGCGCCGAGAGCGACGGCCGTCTTGGGGTCGACGAGGAGCAGGCTGGATGGGGAGGGTGAGCTGGTTGCGCTGATCGACGGCGGTGAGCTCGGGTCGCCCGGCTGCTTGCTGCGCGTGCAGCGACGAAGGACCGGTCATTCCCCCTGCCCACACACTCGACGCATCAAGACCCATGCATCGCAGCAGAGCAGGTGTGAGGGTCACTGCATGAAGAACAGGGACGGTACGTTGCGGAGTGCGACGGGCGGCCGGCGGACGAGGTCGCACGGGCATGGTGAGGCCTTTCGCGCTCGTATAGTCAGTCGCCTTGACGATCCGTTGAGGAGACGCTTGAACATCTCAGCACAGGAGACCTGCAGCACTGCGGAGGGAAGTAAGTAGCAATAGGATATCAGTTGCGTGGTCGTCCAACGCGCGGAAGAGGGGGGGGGGGGGGAGTCGGGTGCGCGGACGTACAGGCAGCGCGGTGATCCTCAGCTCGGCGCTTCAGCCTGCACCGGCATGTCGCTCGACGTTTCGTCCTGGACGACCGACACGTCGGCCTCGAGCTTCGTCCGCCACTGGCGCGCTCGTCCTTCCCTTCCGAGGTCCTCCTGCACCGTCACAAGCAGCGCGACCACCTCCCTCCACTGCTGCCTTCTCCCCTCGCTCTCCCACACCCCCGCCCGCTTCGCCCTCCGCGCCTCCTTCTCCGCCGTGCACAGCTCGCTCTCCGCCTCCTGCAGCCGGACCTGCGCACGGAGCTCTTTGGCAAGCGCGAGCCGCGCCTGGTGGAGCGTCGGGAGCGGCAGGCCGGATGTGGCCGGGGCGGCCTTGGGGTCGAGCGGCGCGGGCTGGGAGAGGAGGTGCACGAGCGCGGAGAGGAGCGGGATCGAGTGCGGCTCGTGCACGAGCAAGGGGAGGACGGTGTGCAGCGTGAGGAAGGGCGAGATGGCGCTCGACATGGGGGGCCGTTGAACCTACTGGGAGCGTGCGCGGAGGAGGGTGTGAGCCTGCAGGGCTCCGGAGGGGCTTCTCCCGCTGGGCACGCACCTCGGTCAGCGCATGCAGAGCTGGGCGCTGTGTCCGGTCAGCGTCGTCCGAGGCCAGCTGGAGGGGGTTTAGGGCCGTCTGTCGTAGTACAGGTGCTGCAGCGGGATGGATCCAAGGTGAATCGCCGCCAGCTCATGACCGACAATCGCCCAACGCCATCGTCCGCTTCCTCCTCATCCAGCAGCGCCTTGGCGAGGCTCCACCTGGCTCACGCGCAGGACCATGGCCGACGCCAACGAGACCCTCAACGTGCGCCCCTCCCCTGGCGCTGTCCTTGCCCTCTGCTCGGGCTCTCGGAGAGCTGACACTCCCCGACCCTTTTCCTCCTCTGCCCCGCCCGCCCATGTCGGTCCCTCCTTTGCGCCGCTCGCTCTCGTTCCTCTTCTCTGCTCTCGGCGCGGCTCGCAGGCGTTCGTCGCGCACATGACCGACATGGGCAAGGACAAGCGCGTGTCGGGGTCCAAGATGGAGCGCATGAAGGAGCTCGGGATGGCGCTCATGGAGGTCCGTTCCCCCCTCTCTTCCCCCCCCCCCCCCTTTCTTGGCTGCAGGGCTCTCCAGTTTCTCTGGCGCTGTCCGACGGGCCAGGTCGAGATTCTGCTGGTCTGCGGCGACCTGGATGGCTCCTGCTGAAGCTGGGCGAGCTCGCGGTGCTGTCACGGCCTCCCAGCTCGTCCGAAGGCGCAGGCCTGCCTAGCTGGCCGGGAGTGATGTGGCCCGTGTTCCGTCCTTTCCAACCTCGCTCTGACCCCCTGCGTGCTCCTGCCTCGCAGAACGACTACGAGCTCGTGATGGCAATCTACAACCTCCAGATGGCGCTCCCCCCGTCCGCGCAGGGCAAGATCATCACGCTGTACGCGTTCGACTCGCTCTCGCAGCTCGCGGAGAAGCGTCTGCGCAAGGAGAAGGCTGCGCGCAAGGACGCCGGGCGGCAGGCGCGGGACGGCGAGGGGGAGGCGAGAGGCGGGCCGAAGGGGTTCCTGACGTACGTCGAGGGCATCTTGGACGAGGTCGTCGGGGACCTGGTCGAGAACGGCGGCGTGCCCTGGCCGGAGGGCTTGGTGCGTCCGCTTCCCCCCCCCCCCCCCCTCCCCTATTTTTTGCTTTCCATCCCCTTGCCTGCGCCGTTCCTTCTTTCGGGGGCGAAGCACGAGTCGATGGTGCGGTGGGCGACAGCACGCAGGTTGCGCAACTTCCACGCTATCCTGCCGCTCCCTCCTTGCCCTTCAGCTGCTGCTTCACCTTCCATCGCGCGGCCTCGCTCCCTTCGTACGAGTGTATACTCATGGCCGTTCTCCCCATCGCCCCTGTAGGAAAAGACACGGAAGGTCCTCGACATCTGGCTCAGCGCGCGCATGTTCGACCGGGCCAAGGTCGAGCGCCTGCTCAAGACCGTCACGGAGAAGATTGCACGAGGCCCGCCGGCGGGCTCGAAGGACGAGCGGCCGAAGGCGAGCAGCAAAGGTGACCCTTGGTTTCTCCCTCTCTGTTCGAAGCTCGAGCCTTTGCCTGCGCTGCGCGGCAGCGAACCGCCTCCGCCCCTCCTTTCGGAACCCCCTCTGCACGCCTTCTACGCACCGACGTCCTCTTCGACGCGCCGCGTGCTCCGAGCCGCCGCTGCTGTCGGACGCACGCACGACGCGCCTGCTGACCGGCTGTCGAACGGCGCCGGCGGTCGGGTGCGATGGGCGGCGCGAGGGCTTCCGAACGGAAAACGACGGCCTCCCTCCGCCTGTCCCCGACCTGGGCCCTCCGTCGGTCCGCCCGACGCTGCCTCCCCTCTCCCCCCCCCCCCTTCCCTCTCCCTTCTATCTATGTCCCCCCTTCTCCCCTCGCCGGCTTTCCTTTCGTCGCCCGTTCAGCCGAGCGCCAGTTGCTGAGCCCCTGCACCCTGCCCCTCCCTTCCCTCCTTGGCACCCGCCAACGCCCACCGCCACCCCTACCGACCCTCCGTCCCCCGACCCGACGAACGCGCAGACGCGACCGCGACCAAGACCAAGCACCGCCCGGCCGCTTCGCACCCGTCAAGGCCCTCCTCGTCCTCCCGGAGCTCCCACCCCCAGGCGGGCAAGGAGCGCGCAGCAGCAGCACCAGCACCACCACCATCGCCGCCGCCGGCGTCGGCGTCGACGAGCCCGCGCGACTCGCCCCCTCCCGGCGCAAGGGAGCGGTTCCTCGCCGCGGCCAGACGGTCAAAGTCCCCGTCCCACCCGCCGCTGCACGACCCTGTGTCGACTGGGGACGCGTCGCCGGCGCCGCCGCCGCCGCCGCCGCCGGAGGGCTCGTCGGGCCTGGGCGCGCTGCTCGCGACGCTGCAGCAGGGCGTGTCGGCCGTCCCGCTGGCGCAGGAGAGCACCTTGACGCAGGCGCTGTGCGTTCTTTGGTTCTTAGGAACCCTCGCTCTCCCTCACCAGGCGTGCTGCTGAACTCGATTGCTGGCGCCCTCTTCCCCCCCCCCCCCCCCTCTTCCCTCCCTCTGCCGCAGTTCACCCCCGTCCGCGCTGCTCAACGACCCCTCCGCACCCGCAGCGCCAGACAGCGCCGTCTACAGCAGCCTCCTCTCGTCGCTCGCGACGTTCCAGAACTCGGCGCACGCGAGCGCACCCGCGGCGTTCCCACCTGCGCCGACCCGTCCACCCTCTTTACCCCCGCCCCCGCCGCCGCCGCCGCAGCAGCAGCCGCCGGCGAGCGCAGCGTTCGACTTCCTCGAGCAGCTGCGGAGGCAGAACGCCGCTGCCGGTGCGTCCTCTGCCGCCGGCGACGACGGCCCGGGCGGCGCGGGGTCGCGCTCGCCGTCCGTAGGCGCCGGTGGCGGCGGCGGGGGCGCGCCGAGCGTGGCGAACCCGTACGGGTACGGACAGGCGAGCGCCGTACCCCCTCTTCCTCATCCGCCGCCGCCGCCGACGACGACGACGACGACGACAACGCACCCTGGCTTCCAGAACGCGTCGAGCGGCCGCCCGCCCTTCGCGGCACAGGCTCCACCTCTCCACCCTTCGGTCGCTTACGGTAGCATCAGCAGCAGCAGCAGCGGCAGCAGCGGACCTGCAGGCCCTTCGACCGCGCCGCACGCCAACGTCAGCGCCCACCCCGCGCCGACCTGGCCGCCGCTGCCGTTCGCCCCGCCGCCGCCGCCGCTGGGCTTCGGGGGGCAGGGCGAGCGGGGCGGCGGGCGGGGCGGGTTCGACGGTGGGTACGACGGGGCGGCGGCGCGGGGCGGGTACGGTGGCGGAGGAGGGCCGCCGGCGAACTGGGACGCCCGTCACCTCCAGCAGCAGCAGCAGCAGCAGGCTCCCGCCCAGCAGCGCGCGCCGCACGACCCGCCGGCGGACGGCAGGCGCCCGAGCGGCAGCGCCGGCGCGGCGCCCGCCCCCGGGCGCGGGAGGGAGGCGGCGTTCCACGCGGCGTCCCCGGGCGCGCGGGAGCACGGGCGCCGGCGCAGCCGCTCGCCGGCTCGGCCCGCCGGCCAGCGCGCGGACGGCCGGTCGCCCTTGCCAGCTGGCGGCGGCGGCGGCGGCGGCGGAGGGGGGGCGCAGATGTCGCGCGAGGGTAGCGGGGCGGGCAGACCGGTCAGCGCGTCCGGCGGCGGACCCGCCGGTCTGGACGCGTCGGTGCAGCAGGGTGCGCCACCCTATCCTCCTCTCGCTCAGGAGGTGCGCGGACCGACACTGACGCCCCATGCCCCCCCCCTCCCCCGCCCCCCCTCCCCCGGTGTATCCGCAGGCTTCCCAGCCCAAGCCCCGCCACCCCTCGCGCCCCCCCTGCCGGCGGCGGCGCCAACGCCGTCGAGCGGCGGCGCGCTCGCGGCGTTCCCGTGGTTCCAGTTCGACGCGTGCGCCGACGGGTCGTGGGCGGCGCTCGCGGCTGCGTTCCGGACGACGCACGGCCGCGAGCCGGCCGGGGCTGAGCTGCTGGCCGAGTACCAGGCGGCCGGGGCGAGGGCCGCCCAGGCGGGGTACGGGTTCGGGTACGGCGCGCCGGGGTGGGGCGCACCGGCCGGAGCGAGCGGGCGGCCATGAGGGTGGGCAGCTGTAGGTGCGAAAGCGAGGCCGGGGGAGGGAGGGGGGGGGGGGCGTGGGAGGGGCTACTTTGGAATCTACCTGCTTTGCGCTGCATGCCACCTCCCTCCCCCCCCCCCCCCCCCCCATATGCCACTGTGTCCGGGTGACCGCTCACGGAGCTCTCAGCGGCCGGTATCCGTGGCCAGGGAGAGAAAAGGGGGAGGGACATAGCGAAGACGAGCGAAAGGAGAGGGTATAATCGATGAGAGCGAACAGAGCGACACGACAAGGACGACAGGAAAAAAGGAACGAGAGGATGGGCATATGATCGGCAGCGCAAAGAACAGGAAGGATCGGATGGGGACGCAACGTGGACGGGCTGGGCTGAGTCACAGGTGGGCGGGGAGCGAAGGAGCGCGTCGGGAAGAAGAGCGAGCGGATGGCAGCGCCGCGGAGCTCACTCGCAGTTCGCCTGCGCATCGGTGTCGAGCGGCTCGTCCGGTTCGAGCTTGCGGTAGTGCTGCGGCTTGGCGGACATGGACATCGCGGGCGAGAGCGGGCGCGCGTACAGGTCCTGGTGGAAGCTGCTCGTCGGCGGGGCGGGCGGGTAGGAGGGGCGCTGCGAGGGGACCGGCGGCGTCGGGCAGTGCTGGTAGGGCGCGCCGTAGGTGGATCGACCCGCGTCGCCGTCGGCGTCGTAGAGCGACGAGTGTTCGCTGAACGTCGGCGAGGACGACCCGGCCAACCTGCCCGCGGGCGGCAGCAGGGACCGGTAGGACGACGACGCCGCACCGGGCACGTACTGCTGGACGCCGAGACCCGCGTGCGACATCGCGTCGTCGTACGGCGGCATGTTGTACGTCGTGTGTTGCGCTGCCGACGGCCCGGGGACGGCTGTCGACTCCAACGGCGGGGGAGCCTTCGCGTGGTACACGAGCGCCGGCTGCGAGTAGTCGACCTTCGTCGCCCGGCTCTTGCGCTTGCGCGGGCGGGGCGGCTTCTTCTCCCGGGGCGGCTTGCGCACCGAATCGCTGGCAAAGGGCGTCGAAGATTCAATGTGGGAGGGTGAGGACGCAGGCGGCGGGGAAGACGCACACGCAGGAGTCGGCCGTGCCGCGCTTGATGCACCGCCCGCACGGACGCTGATCGTCGCAGAGTTCTGGCCAGAGAAACTAGGTCAGCGCTCAGGCCGAAGATGACCATGCAAAGAAGAGAGAACTCGGACGTACTGTGCAGCTTCTGACAGCTGCTGCAGGCATTCTGTCGAGCGGACCAACGCTCATCAGCGTACGTCGGGCGCAAGCGACGTCACACGAGACAAGAGCGCACCTTGACCTGGATGCGCGACGTCTTGAGGCCGAGGAGGTCGATGAGCTTCGCGCTGGCGGGCTGGCCGGGCGGATCGAGCGACGGCTGCTGGTCAACTTCACCGTCGGAGGGACGGAGCGCCGTCTTGTCCTCGAGCGTGCGGTCGTCGGCGTCCACCAAGGGGTCACCCCATGTCACGCCGCCGGCTTGGGAGGCGACGGACGGCCGACGCGAGGACGGCTTGGACGCTTCGGCGCTGGCCGAGTGAAAGAGGTAGTTTGCGCTAACCTGCTGGACGTGCTGGACTCCGCTTGCCTCGGCGGTCGACTCAGCGACCGAGGAGTCCTCTCCCGCGTCGTCCTCCTTGGGCCGGCCGTCGTCGAGCCCCTTTGTGTACCCCGGGCTGGACGACCGCGCCTCGACCAGCACAGGCGCGACCGTCCGCCACCCGTCCTCCGCCGCCGCCGCGGTCGCGCGCAGCGGCGACGGCCCGTACCCGATCGGCAGGGGGTGCGAGTACACCTGTTGGGGCGCGAGCGCCCGCCTGGGCAGGGCGCTGCTGCTCGCCGGGCCGAGGTAGTACGGTTGCGGCCGTAAGGGGCGGGAGGAGGCGCGCGAGGAGGACGCCGCGGACCGCGCCTGGTGCTGGGGCTGGAGGTGCGCGGCGGGGACGGAGGAGGCGTAAGTAGGGTGGTACGGGTGCGGCGCGGCGTGTTGGGGACCAGGCCAGGCAGGGTAGAACGGCCCGCCGTGCGACGGCGCAGGGGCGACGGCAGTGGACAGGCCGTGCCACTCCGCCGGGTCCGTCTGTGCGCGCGTCCACGAGATCGGCCGTGTCGTGTCGTCCTGCGCCTCCTCGGCGCGGGCGGTCGACAGCCGGCGGTACCGCTGCGACAGCTGGCCAACGGAAGCAGGCGCGAACGACGGCAGATGGACGTCCTCGTACCTGGACGCGCGCCGAGGTGGCGGCGGGGGAGGATGCGGAGGAACGGCGCGGTACGCCGACGACGGGTGAGCGCTGAGCGACCCGCCGAAGGAGTCGGCGAGCGACGGCAAGGGGCCGTTCTGCCCGTCCTCGCCGATCAGGAACGGCTCTCCTTCGAGCGGGGGTAGGTGGTACCGGCCGTGCGCCGCCCCTGTGCGATGCTGCTGCTGTCGGTGGTGAGCGAAGCGACGTTGGTCGTCGTCGGTGGTGGCCTGAGAGGGCCGGAGCGCAGGCTGTAGCGGCGGCTCGTGCGCGAGAGCCGGCACGTCCAGCGACGACGGGGCGGACGGAAGGCGGTCCGTTGACCCCTGAAGCGCCGCGGGCAGGGGCGGCAAACGCGGCGTGCGAGCGTCCTCGTCGTCTGCGTGCGAAAGGGGCACGAGCAGGACAGGCGGGCCGTCAGCTGATCCGGGCCGAAGAAAGCGCAAGGCGCAACGGGTCAACAGGGGAAGAAGGCGAGGGACGACGACGTGCCTGAGCCGAGGAGACTGCAGGCCAGGCTGTGGGAGCTCGAGAGGCTGCTGGCCGAGCGCGAGGCGGGTGCGTCCTCGAGCAGCGAGGAGAGCGGCATCGCCAACGGAGGGGACGGCGGCCAAGGCAAGGGGACGGTTGTGCACAGGCACGGGGGACGGAGGGCTTGCTGGCGCGACGGCGAAGAAGCAGCAGCAGGGCGGAGCGAAGAAGCACGCGACTTCGGACGGGCGGAGCATGACTGATCAGCATGCGGGGGGGTCCGTACGGGGTCAAGGGGGGGGGTCAGGGGGGGTCAGTGAGGAAGGGCTGGGGTCAAAGGGGGGCATGTTGAACGACAAGGCCCGTCCGCCCGTCGCCCAGATGTGCGACATCCCCCCTCCCCTCCCCCCTGTGCACCAGCGTCGCCGCGAGCCTGCGTGAGTGAGGCAGGGCACAGGGGGCGAGCGGTTTGTCAGCGGACGCCGTCGTCGGTCAGAGGAGCACGAGAGGTGGCTCAGGGGCAACGAAAGCAACATGATCCGATCCCCGCCCGCCCCCTCACGAGCCTCCTCCCGCCGCCAGCTCGTCAATCCTTCTTCTCCGCCGCCGCCGCCGCCGCAGTAGGTGCAGGCACAGGCGTCGCCGGCCCGCTGCTGCTCGCGCCCTCGCCGCCGCCGCCGCCCGCCGCACCGCCGTTCTTCCCGCCGCCGCCGATCGCCGATTTCTTGCGGTTCCTCGCCCCGCCGCGCTTGCTCGTCCGCCCGGTGCTGCCGGCGGCGCTCGCGCCCAACGTCTCCCCGCCGCCTGCGGTCGGCGCGGGCGACGCGGGGCCCGGACCGGCGGGCAGGCCGAGGTCCGACCGGACGACCTTGAGCGAGACGCCCTTGATCTGCCGGCCGGCCTGGGCGGCAAGCGCACGGTCGAGCGCGGCCGCGTCCGAGAACTGCAGCGTGAAGGCACGCAGAGGCGAGCGTGTCGGCATCAGCGGGCGCGGCCTGCAGCGAGGAAGGAAGGAAGGAAGGAAGGAAGGAAGGAAGGAAGGAAGGAAGGAAGGAGGGGAGGAGGAACGCACCGTCACGTAGCAGTACCGCTTCATCTCGCCCTTGTGGTCAAACGCAAACTTGACGTTGGTGATGGCGTCCTTGGCGTCGGCGAACAGCTCGCGCAGCTCGTCCTCCTTGACGGGCACCGGCAGGCCGTTGATGTACGCCGTGTGCGGCGGCTGGGACGCGCGGTCGCGCTGCGCGGGCGTGAGCTTCTTCGCCGGCGCCGGCGCTGCTGCGGGCGCGGCAGCATCGGCGGCGGCGGCGTCCGAAGGCGCAGGGGAGGAGGCCGACGTCGCGGTCGGAGGGGCGGGCGATGCCGGCTTCCCGCCCTTGGCGGCAACCGTCGACGTCGACTCTGCCTTCTTGTGCTGCTGCTGCTGCTGCTGGCCGCCCTCTAGCGGCTTCCGCTCGATCTTCGGCCCGCCGCCGGAGGTGCCGTTGGTCGACGGCGCAGGGGACGCAGCGACCGGCACCCTCTGCTGCTGCTGCTGCTGCTGCTGCTGGTCCTTGGGCGTCTGCCGGCCCTTCGCAGCCGCCGGGCCCGACGGCGGCTTGGGCGCGGGGGAGGGGGTGTTGCGCGGGACGGCGAGGCCCTTTGGCGCTGCTGCCTGCTGCTGCTGCGAGGGCTGGGACTGGGAGGAAGGGCCAGAGGGAGGCGGTCGCTGCGTAGGGGCGGCGGAGGAGTAGGAGGGGGTCGAGGCGGTCGCCTGGGCGGCGGCGGCGGAGGAGGAGGAAACGGGCGCAGCTCGACGGTGCGAGAAGTTGAAACCTGGCTCGGACGTTGAAGGGGGGGGGGGGGGTCAAAACGTCAGCGGCTCGCCTCCTAGACGCTTGGAAAAAGCGAGTACGCAAGCGCAAGGAAAGGGGGGAAGAAAGGGGGGGGGGGGGGGAAGAGACTCACCCTGCGACTTCATCTCGGCCCCGACCCGGCCCTCCTCGACGTCGAGCACGAGCTGGCCGAACGAGCTGTCGGTCAGGTTCCACGACCACGTGTTCTTCCACGCGCCCTCCTCGGCCGACAGCCCGGCCGCCGGCGCGTGCGGGCCGCCGGGCGCGGGCGGCTGGGCGCGGGCGAAGACGGCGAGCGTCTTGTCGAGGAAGACCTTCTGGCTCGGCCTGCGCTCGGCCGTGCAGTCGAGCCCTCGGTCAGGGTCACACACGCAGGGGAAGAGAGAGGGAAGGCGTCGGGGTCAGGCACGCACTCGATGACAGCCTCCACCTGCGCCCGCACCATCCCCCAGACCTCGTCCCACCTGCGCTTGGCCCGGCCGACCTTCCCCCACCACGCGGCGCCGCCCTCGTCCTGGACGGAGAACTCGTTCCAGCCGGCGCCGTAGCGGAAGTGCAGGCCGGACGAGACGGTCAGGTCGGCCTTGAGCGCGAGCGCGAGGAGCGCGAGCAGCGGCTCGCGCCCGAGCGAGGCGTGCGTCACGAGCACGCGCGTCTCGGTCGGGTCGTACACCTGGGTCGACGTGAGCGCACGGGGGAGGGGGGGGGGGAACACGCAGCGTCAGTCCTGACGGTACCAAAGGCGAGAAGAAGGAAGGAAAAGGGGGGGGGGGGGGGGGGCGCAAGGACGCACCCGTTGCGCCGTGTCGACGAGCTCGCCGATCTGGAGCGCAGTCGTCCACATCGTGCCCTGCCCGCCCGCGATGGTCGCGTTACCCTCGCCTAAGCGCAGCGCAGCAGGCAAGTCCCCCCGTCAGCATACAGCGGGGATGGGAGGGTGGAGGCACCAGGATCACGCGGGAACGCACCATTGTCGAACATCTTGGCCATCACGACGGCGCCTCCGAGCCCGAGCAGCCTGAGCCTGACGCCGCCGACGTCGATCGCCCGCGTCGTCGCCTCGTCGAGCACGTGCAGGTTGCCGACGCTGAACTCGCCGGTGCGGAACTTCTCGATGACGCGCACGTCCTCGCACGCGCCGTAGACGACGAAGGTGGGCACGATCAGCTTGAGCCGCGGCGTCGAGCCGAAGAGCAGGGGGAACTGGGCGAGGTGGAAGTCGTCGGCGGACGGGGCGAGGAGGTGCAGGAGCTCGCGGCGGGGGAGGTTGGGCGCGAGCAGACGCTGCCGGAGGGGCGCGGCGATCAGGGGCGAGTAGGTGATGAGGTGCTTGAGCGTCCTGAGGGGGCGCGGGGGGGGGGGGGGGTCGCGTTTCGAATAGTCAGCACTGTGTCGTACTGCATAGCGATTACCTCTCTCGTCCCGCCGTACAACAGACCAACACCAGTCGCGCCCTGGCAGTGCAGCGTGCGACGTCGCGCCTCCTGCGTTCCTCCCAAACGCCGGGCGCGCGGGCGCCTTTGTACCACTCCTCCCGCCGACCTCATCCCAAACTCGATGCGTCTATGCCCAAGCCGCCGCCCGAGCAACCCCCCCCCCGCCTTCCCCGGGCAAACGGCGACACAGAAGCAAAGACGCACTTGTCCGAGATGCGCTCGAGCGAGCCGCGGTCGTAGAAGCCGAAGTCGCCCGTGTGGATGCACGCCGTCGCGCCCGTCTCGCGCACGAGCCGGTTGAGCCTGGGGCGGTTGAAGGGGGGGGGGTGCGCGCGGGAGGCAGGGGCGGCGACGGGGAAGGGAGATGGAGGTGGAGGTGAAGCAAAGGGGGAGGGGTGTGGGCGCAGAAGAGCATGGAGCAGTGTGCCGTGCGGATGGGAAGGGGGAACGGCGGCCGGTGGGATGTCGGACGCATGAGGAGGATCGAGCGAGCAAGGCGAGCAGGCGAAGAAGCCAGCGTCGAAGGTCGATCGAGACGGGAGGCGCGAAGCGACAGGACGGCCAGGGGTGTGACGCAGCAAGCGACAGGTCGACGCAGGGCCGTGGGCAGGAAGGAGCAAAGGGCGGCAAGGTGGTGGGTGAGCTTGGGTCCCCCTTTGAGTGTGGGCTCGAACGGGGGCGCGGGAGGGAGGGACGCACTGCTCGATGTCGCCCCGGATGTCGGCGATGCAGAGCACGCCTGCGACGGGGGAGCAAGGGCCGGTCAGCGTGCGGTCCGATGGCGAGGAGCGAACCTGCCGCCGCTGGACGGGTGGGCGTGCTGGGACCAGCCGAGGTGGCAGGGAGGGAGGGAGGGAGGGGAAAAGAGGGGCGACTAACGGCCCTTGCCGCGGCCGAGGTCGATGAGCTTGCTGTCGGGGCCATGGGCAGGCTTGGACTGCTGCTGCTGCTGCTGCTGGGGTGCGGCGGACATGCTGCAAGGAGGGAGGGAAGGGAAGGGAAAAGGGAGGAGGAGACAGGGTCGAAGGGGAGCTCGACCTGCTACGTACGGCCCGCGTCTGCGACCTCAACGGCATCCATCCATCTACATCTCGTCCGTCCTTCTCCTCCCCGTCTTCGCTTGTCCCCCCCTCCCGATGTCGGACGCACGCTCGCTCCTGCGCGCAAAGAAGGCCTCCGCCGCCCCGCGCGTCGACTCGCCCCACGCCGCCTACTCTCCAGCCGGCGAGCTGCGCTGCGTCCTCTGCGCCGTCAAGGGTCCGTCCGTCCATCCAGCGTCCCCCCTCGCCTGCCTTCTTCCACAGCGCGCCCTCGGAGGACACGCCGGGCTGACCCTCCGAGAGCTGCCGTCCCTCTGCTCGCCCGCTGCTTGCTCGCTTCGCTTCACCCCGCTCCTCGACGCCTCGCACCGCGCTGCTGCCCACCCTCACCCGTCACCCGCCGCCGCCAAGTGACCCAATGGACGGCCCACACCTCGTCCAAGCAGCACCGCGCCTCGCTCGCGCGCGACAAGGACGACGAGCGCAAGCGCGCGGCCAAGCGCGCCGCCGCCGCGGCCGCCGAGTCGGCGGGGGGCGCCAAGAAGTGCAGGGTGGACGGACCGCCGGCGGCGGCGGCGAAGGGCGGGAGCGCGCTGCCGGAGGGGTTCCTTGCGGACGGGAAGGGGCCGGAGGGGAGGGAGGAACTTTCGCCTGACGCGGAGGAGGACGGATCGCCGGCAGCAGCAGCGGTAGCATCCGCACCAGCAGCAGCCGCCGCGCCGCCCCCCGCGCCAGCGCCCGTCGACGACGAGTTCGACGCGTTCCTCGCGTCCATCGCCTCCGCGCCCTCTGGCGCCTCTGCCGCGCCCGTGCCGGCAACGGAGGTCGAAGGGCAGACGACCTTCTCCTCCGCGCCGGTGCTCGTCATGCCCCCCTCCGCGGAGGACGCCGCTGCCGCCGCCGCCGCCGCAGCAGCCGCAGCGGACGCAACGCCGGAGGAGACGGAGCTCGAGCGCAAGCGCCGGCTCGAGCGCGAGGAGCGCGAGGAGATCCTCGCGCGGCTGGAGGAGGAGGAGCAGGCGCAGGAGGAGGCGTTTGAGCGGGTGGACCGGATGAAGGAGAAGCTCGAGGCGCTCAAGCGGGTGCGTCTCGCCTGGGTTCCCCTGCTCTCCCGCGAGCTGCGCGCGCTGACCGGCCCCTTTGCTTCATCCTTCGACGGCTGCAGAGACGGGAAGAGGCGAAGAAGAAGCGCGCGGCACCATGACGATGTCGCTTCCTCCCCATCAGCATCGCACGCTCGCTGTCCTCGCCCAGCGTAAGCCGCACGCACATCGAGACGGGCGCCTGCCAACGAAATTCTCTCTCCGTGGCACCCCTTTTGCTCGCCTCGAAAATTGGGCGATGACCTCGTCCCTTGCGCGCTTGAGGCTGGTTTGGGCACGGTGCGCCTCGTCGCGTACGCTCAGCCGATCCGGACGATTGACGCACAATGAGCAGTTCGCCTCCGTGCGCACCCAGGCAGAGGCTGTCAGGCGGCTGAACGTCCCCTGAAACAACCGCTCATGCGCCGAGAGAAAGGCCCTCTGCTTGCCGGCATCGTGTCAAGATTCATCAGCGTGCGAGGTCCGTCAGCTGCGACCCTCCCGCATGCCAGGCGGCGGGTCCGTCAAGATCTGGATGAGTGCAAGGACGCGCGCGCGCGAAGGATAAAGACGCGATAGGATCTCCCAACGAGACGGGGCTGCGAGCGGTACAGGTTGCAAGCGGACGGGCAGACGGCGGGCGGAAGATGGATGTCGTGGCAAAGCAAAGGCGCTACGGGCAATCGCGAAGCCAGGCGAGGAGGCCTTCGGTGCCTGCTCGGGTAGGAAGGGCTACGAAAAGTCAGTCGTGCGCAAACCCAAGGCTGACGAAGAACACGCACCGTCGCGCTCCCACACGCGTCGGTTGGGCGACCTGAAGAGGTTGCGGTCGACCCTGAACGTCTTGAGCGGGAGGTATCCGAGCACGGGGTCGAGCTGGGGGTTGCAAGTGGAGGTCAGCTCGACCTCACGCGAGCGCCGGAGGAAAGGGGGGGGGGGGGGCGAGAGAGGACGCACGCGCTCGATGAGGTTGTCCTGCAAGTCCAGCTCCTCGCAGCTCCACGCGCCGCCCCTGTTCCCTTCCTTCATCTCCTGCGCCACCTCCTCCAAGCCCGCCAACGACCTGACCCCGCTCTCCCTCGCGCGGACGACTCTCACGCCCCCGTCGAGCAGGAGTGCGCGGACGACGGACGCATGCGCAAACAGCGCGTCCGCGACGCTCGACTCGGACAGGTCGAGCAGCTGCAGCCGGGGGAAGAGGGCGGGCAGCGCCGGCGCAAGCGGCGTGAGGTGCGCCGGGCACTGGGTGATGTGGAGCTCTTCGAGCGCGGCGAACGGGGCGGCGCTGTCTGAGGTGGACGACGGGACGTCGGTGAAGGATCGGATGCCGCGGCCGGAGAGGGCGATGCTTCGGAGCTGACCGGCGAAGGGGCGGGCGCCGAGTGTGGCGAGCGAGAACGCGCCGCCGGGGAGGGACGGGATGGGGTCCTTCGACGTCGCCGAGAGGAGGAACGTCGATGACGAGGGCGAAAAGGAAGTGTCGTACACCGAGTTGCTGGCCGGGTCGTGCGTCACCGTTGTCGGCGCAGGCGGCGTTGGTGCTGCAGGGGTAGGTGATGCGCGAGCGGACGACGACCTCGACGTCGAAGCGACGGGCGGCGTTTCCCAGTCATCGAACGCCGCCAGCGGAGGCGCGACCTTCGCCGTCCCGTTCGCGTCGCCCTTCGTCCGGCGCGCCGCCGCAACAGCGTCATCGCGTGCGCGCGAGCCCCAGAACGGATCCTCCTCGTCCTTCGCCTGCCGCGCCGCCGCCTCGGGCGAGGGCGGGACGTACACGAGCCTCTTGGGCTTCGCGTGAGTCGGCGCGAGCAGATGCGCGTCGACGACGATCTCGAGCGCGCCGGCGTGCGCCTCCCCGCTCTCCTTCGCCGTGAGGCTCACGCGGTCGTGCGCACCCCACCCGTCCGACAAGCCCGCGACGTCGAGCCCAGCGTTCGACGAGCAGTTGACGACCTGCAGTCGCTCGCGCGCACACGGCGCGAGCACCGCAAGCCCCGTTCCTTCGAGCCCGACGTGCCGGAGCGCCTCTGCCCCCTGGAAGCACTGCGCGAGGTCGACGGTGCGCGTCGTCCGCTCGCGCGCGCCGAACAGCGCGTTCCCGCGCAGGTGCAGCGCGTCGAGCGTCCGTGGCCACCCTGCGGTGGGAAGTGCGGCAAGCGAAAGCTGGTTCTCCTCGAGCACGAGCGTTCGGAGGGCAGGAAAGGGGGTCGTCGGGCAGTCCGGTGCCGGGGGAGGGGAGGAGAATCCCTCGGGGAACATGGGCGCGCGTTCCGGGAGGTCGAAGGAGAGGGTCGTGAGCGCGTTGTTGGAGAGGTCGAGGTGGGTCAGGGAGGGGAGGAGGGTGAGAAGCGAGGGGAAGTCGGTGATATGGTTGTGCCTAGCCGCGCGCAATCACTTGCATCAGCCGAAGGTAGGGGACCCAAGCGATTGAAAAGGAAACAAGGCGACGCACGAGAGGTTGAGTGTTGTGAGCAGACCTAGATGTGGCAGACTGCTGGGGAGCTTCTCCAAGCGGTTGTCCCGCACCTGCGCGCAGCGTCATCGTCTTCCTCCCTCAGCGCTTGACAGGCGAGAACAACTTCAAGTAAAAGACGTACGTCGAGCGCGCGCAGGCCTCCAAACAGGCCAAGCTCCAGGTCAAGCTCGACCAGCGCCTGCCCGGCGACCTTGAGGACCTCGAGGTCGCGCCCGCCAATGAACCCGCCGACCTGCTCCTCCTCGACCTCCTCGCCAAACACGTCCTCCTTGTCCAAGTTGAGGGCAGCAAACCCCGCATCGAGATCGAGATCGCCTGAGGCGGTGGCCGCCGCGCGCGCGCCGGGGAAGGACGACGTCGCGGACTTGGACGCGGACGGCCTGGGCGGCTTGCGCGAGAGCTCGGCGGGCGGCACGCCGAGGAGCATCGTGTAGAGCGCGATGGGGAGGTGCGTCAGGGGCGGCGTGTCGGAGGAGCCCTCGATGTGCGCTGGGATCACAAGGCGGCCTGCGAAGGGAGCGCATGCGAGGGTTCAGCACGGCGCACAGGGCGGCAGAGGAAGAAACCACCGCCGGCCGTCCGACGGCAGAGCGAGGAGCAACGACACGCACCCGTCTCCGCCGCCTGCCTCACGAGCTTCCTCACAGCCTCCCTCCCAGCCCTCGCCCGCGGCGTCGCAGGCGCAGGCGTCGCCGCCGCCTGCCGGAGCGCCCTGATCTGGTCGCGGATGGACGTGCGGGCGGGCGTCCGGGGCGCTGCTGAGGGCGTCCGGGGCGCAGGACGGCCGTTGGCGCTGTTGAGCACGCGCGGGCGGGTCGGGGTCGACGACATGGCTGCAGCCGGGGGCGCCGTGCGAGCTGCTGGAGAACGGTCTGCAAGGAGGAACGGGGAACCGGTCGGAGGATCACTCAACGTCGGCCGAAACGGCGCGCAGGTGACGCAGCCGGCCAGCGCCGGAGTCTTGGGCCAAGGCGCATACACCCATCTCGCAGCTCAAGACCCCAGGCCAGCACCCCTTGACAAGACCAAGCCCGCACGCCATCCCCATCGAGAGGAAGCCATGTCGTCCGAGCCTTTCCAGACGTACACAGCGTGCGCCCGCCTTCCTCCCCGGAGTCCTCCCTTCTCCCGCGCACCCCGACTGACCCTCCCGCTTCCCTTTCGTCCCTGCACAGCGAGCAGCAGGCCGCCATGCAGCGCGCTGAAGAAGCCGCCTCCGCCGCCTGGCAGAAGTGGCACGACGCAAAGGCGGCGCTGCAGGCGGACGCGTCCGACGCGGAGCGGGCCGAGGTCGAGCGGCTCAGGGACGAGTCGGAGCGGCTGCAGGAGGAAGTCAAGAAGGACCAGCCGATGTGCTGAGCACTGGCAGGGTTCTGGTGGTGATGGCGGCGGCCTCGAGAGCTGAGCGGTGGAGGGATGCGCGGGATGGCAGACGAGATGGCCCTCATCGAGGTGCGTCCATTATCTGCTCTTGGTTTCATATTGCCTTGCCCGAGCTGATCATACTACGCATCTCCTCAAAGCAGGCACACGCATGTTTGCGTATGGCCCACCCGGTCCATCCTTGTCTGTCGGCAGTCGTATTCTTGCACAGACTGAGGCGTAATTCACCATCGGGCCATCGGCGCGCACCGTGCAGCGCGGCGCAAGGCGCACCCATCTCGCCTTCGCGCGCCGCTCGCAAGCCTATAGCTCCATCCAACTGTATCGACTGCTTTCCAACCTGTGATCCTTGCGCGACAGTCGGCGCTCCTGTGCGAAGGTGCCCACTTGTGCCGGGCGTGAGATTCCCCCTCGACGCGCCGCCGAGCCTACCTCTCCTGCGCCGCCTTGGACGACTTGGCCACTGCCCCGCGGTCCTCTTCCTCCGAGCCCTTCACGTCAAGCGCGAGAGCGGGGTGCTCTGCAGGTGGGCATGAGGGCTTCATGCAAAAGTCGAGAAGCCTGAGGCGGCCGGCAGACGCACAACAGCACAGCACACCAGCGCCAACAGGGCGGTCGTAGGCTCCGCAACCTAACTCTCCGAGTGAGCCGCCTTCGGCCGGAAGGAGGGGAAGCGAGCGGGAAGCGCGAGCGGGAGGCACCTTGCCAGACGCGCCTCAGGCATCCTCCCGCACCAGGAGACGCCCGCAGCGGGGGCCGGCTCCCGAGCACAGCCAGCGGTCATCCCCGCCTTTGGGCGCAGCTGAGGGCGAATTAAGATCAACTCGAGCCAACGGCGGGGTGAGCGCCAGTTACCGGCGCCGCCGCTAAGCTCGATTCTCTCAGCAACCCGGCATCGACGGCTCTCGCGGCCACTGAGGCTAGTCTCATCTCCCCCTTACCAAGGCGCGTCGAACGGACCTATACCTTGACGCATTCGATGGAAACTTGGCAGTAGGTTCTTCTAACGTGGCGACGCTCATGAATACAGTCACACCTGTCTACAAGCATCCCCTTTACAAGCATAACCTCCCTTGAAGAATCGACTTAATTTTGACCATAATTGTGCCAGGCGGCGCGAGGGCAACTCTTAGAAGAATACCCCTCTACAAGAATGCAAAAGATGGCCACGAAGACTATTCTTCTGCGGAGGTGTGACTGTAGTTGAGAACCCAGGTGGCCAATGCGCCGTGTCGGAGTTGTCGAGTTTGGGATTTCTGCCGGCGGCCTGCGCGCGCGCCGTCCAACCTGGAATTTCGACCGGCCGGCCACGAGAGCAAGCTCAGCCCATCCGTCTTCCTACCCGTCCCTCTCCTCCCCTCCAGCTCTTCCCAGCATGCAGTCGGACGACGTCATCTGGAGCGTCATCAACGCCCAGTTCTGCTCGTACAAGGTCAAGTGCGTCCGCGCCTCCTCTCGTCCGCCAACACCCACCACGAAAGCAGCTCGTGCTGACCTCTTCCCGCCCGCCCGCGCGTGTCACCCAGGACGACGACGCAGAACTTCTGCCGCAACGAGTACAACGTCACGGGCTTCTGCAACCGCCAGTCGTGCCCGCTGGCCAACTCGCGCTATGCGACCGTGCGCGAGAAGGAGGGTGCGTTCCCCTGTCGTGGCTGCCTTGCCCGCCGCCGCCCGGGAGGGGTGGGAAGGCCGGCTTGCCTCGCTACCTTTCCGGTCGAACGCAGGCGCTGACGTTGCTGCCGTGGTCCGCGCGGGGTGCGCGGTCGGACGACAGGCGTCGCCTACCTCTACGTCAAGACGATCGAGCGCGCGCACTCGCCCGCGCGCATGTGGGAGAAGATCAAGCTGTCCAACAACTACACGAAGGCGATTGAGCAGGTGCGCTGCCGCTCTCCCGGACCTGCCGCCACGACCTCTCGACCACGGATGATGCTCTGGTGCATTTGCGAGCTGCGGCTGACCGACTACTGCTTCGCTCCCCCCCCCCCCCCTTTCCCGTTCACCCCACTTTCTACCTGCGCCCTCGTCCTTCCGCCGAGCAGATCGACCAGGAGCTCCAGTACTGGCCAAACTTCACGGTGCACAAGTGCAAGCAGAGGATCACCAAGATCACGCAGTACCTGATCAAGATGCGCAAGCTCGCCAACACGCAGCAGTGCGTCCGCGCTTTCCCCTTCTGCCGTTCGACGCGCCTGCGGTGTGCTGACCTGGGCGCGCTCTCTCTTTCGCTGCTCGCCGATGTGCCTGCGGCGTCTTGTCGCACCGAAAGGCCCACGCTCGTCGGCGTCAAGAAGAAGCTCGACCGGCGCGAGCGCGTGCGCGAGGCCAAGGCGCTGAGCGCGGCGAAGCTCGAGCGGTCGATCGAGGCCGAGCTGCTCGCGCGGCTCAAGAGCAAGGCGTACGGCGACATGCCGCTGAACGTGAACGAGGACGTGTGGGCCGCGGTGCTCGAGCGGGACCGGCTGGGCGAGGAGGGCGAGGAGCTCGAGGACGAGGGCGAGGAGGAGGAGGAGGTCGAGTACGACGACGAAGAGGAGGAGGAGGAGAGCCAGGAGGAGCGCGGGTTCGTCGAGGACGACTCGGAGATCGAGGAGAGCGACGACGAAGACATGGAGGACTACAGCGGGGAGGAGGTGCGTCCCCCGTCTTCTCCTCTGCGACCGGCGCTGTTCTTGCGCACACTCGCCCTCCTCCCCTCTCCCCCGCGTACTAACTCTCCGTCTCGTTCATCTCGCGGCCCGCTCCCCCCCCCCCCCCCCCCCCCCCCCCCCCCCCCCCCCCCCCCCCCCCACCCCCCCCCCCCCCCCCCCCACCCCCCCCCCCCCCCCCCCCCCCCCCCCCCCACCAACAGGCAGCACCCCCACCCAGCGCGCAGC